>JAIUZE010057181.1:387-50938 GCA_022085475.1 Heliosperma pusillum
AAAAACTTCCTATCATGTGACTAATTGCATATAAATCACATTCAAATATCATATCGCCTCATATCTACTAAGGCTCATTCATTCATTCATTAAATAAAACTTTACCTGAAGACAAATCCCCGACCCGAGTCCCGCGACAGGTCATCAGTCAAAACGGGGCTGACTAGATCGTAGTTTGACCAAACCCGTTTGGTCAAACCGGCTAGAAACAGAGTCTTAGCCATCGAGGCTTGAACATAAGAATATCACATTCATTTCATGCTATTTCATTCAATTTCTAACATGTGAATTATTAATTCATACGAAAACCCGCTTGACTTAAAGGATCTCAAATTAAACTACAATCTCGTATTATAATTTCTAACATGTGAGAAATAATAATATATTGAAAAGCTTTTAATTAAATAATTTACTTATTAAAATTTCCCACTTGCTAAATATTACAAAACATGATATAATAATAACAATAAACTCAAAAACCGTCACAAGCCCGAAGGAGGGCTCACGGGTCAGCCGGGCCTGGACTGGGCCGAGACTGAACCGGACCTGGACTGGGCCCACGGGCCTGGTTTGGGCCGGTTTTGGTCAACATTTCTAAAATCGTTTTCTTAATATTTCCCGCATGCTTAACATATTTAAAACCCGTCAAAACAATCAAGTATCGACACAAGCCCAAAGGGCCAATTAACGGGCCAACCCAAGACCGGGCAACCGGGCCTGGACCGGGCCTGAACCGGGTCTGTTTCTCGGCCACCCTTCACGGCCACCACCAACAACAACCCCAAATTTATTCCTAACATGTTTTAATTAACAACCATCCATTTTAACAACCAATTCAACCATCATTCATACAAAAATTATGATTATGAACAAATCATCCAACATGTCAAAAACATTAAATATGTTACTATTATGAACAAATTATGATTATGAACTAATTAACTGTATCGTATACAAATAATTAGTTACTATTTGGATTTCATCCTTTAGGTGTGACCGAAAGGGATCAGTTGATCACCGCCGTCAAACGACAATAACGTCAAACTCTAGTCAGCCAACCGTTATTGATTTACGTTAATCAACTGACTAATCATATATATAGTCAATAAATATCCCAATCATATTCCTTAATAAGATTTATTATGTGGCGCACTATTGTGGAGGACATCTACTCCAACAGTTGAGTGGTCATCTATGAAGTTTGTCATGCGCACAATGATAAGATATATCAATTCTTACCTTCAATATTTCATGCCTATATCTTGTCAATTGCTTACATATGTTTTTGTATTGCTCATGCGCAGGTATATGATCTCCTTCTTAGGGCATTGACATGCTTTTTAAGGTACAAAGAATGATTTTCATTAATAAAGAGTCTAGCAAGACATTTAACTAAAGCTTCGCGGGAGGCAACCCGTGTTTTATTATATTTTTGTTATGAAATAAATTATTTTTGTTGGACAATTTAATAATGTTAATTTTTAAATAATTCATTTGGTTTTGCTTCTAATAGCTTTGACCATAAGACAATAATTTTATTTAGTATTGTTGTAGCTTGTTCATCACATGTACTTTTGTGCTTGGGATGTACTTTGCCCCCGTTTTCAAGCTAGCTTGGGGGAGCTGCTGCACAGTTGTATGTTTTGTTTTCTTTCTTTACCATTTTGTTGAGTCATCCCCCATTCCTTTGTTGGTTATGTTGTCCTTCTTTGTGTTTTGTGCGCTTAAACCCATTTCGCACATTGAGGACAATGTGTTATTCTAGCTTGGGGGAGGGATTTAGTTTGTGTCGTTGTTTATTTAGTCTAGTTCTTTCTTGAATTTGAAAATTTTGAAAAATCCAAAAAATAAAAAAAAAATAAAAATTAATAAAATTTGTGTGTTTTGTCCACCCAATTGTGTTGTGGATAATGTCATTCCTTAATGCATTTCCCTTATTGTAGCTTTTTAGCCATTGTTTCACGCTTTTGACGGGATTTTGCATACATGGGGATGTCTTGTACACAGTGGGTGAGGGATTGATTTTAGACTTATTAGGCTTGATCTTGACTTTGGCAAATTACATATACGGTAAGGTAGAGTCTCCAGTGATCGGTACATCTATACCCGATCCCAATTAGGTGTGTGTAGTTTCTCCTTATGATTTGTGTCACATCAAAAACGCATAAGTATGGTTCTCATTTCATTCCCATAAGCATTGCATTCATGATTCACTAAGATTTGAAGCCTTTTTCACTTTGAATTACCCCTCAAAATTAGCCCCTTCATACAAATGCTTCACAAAATAATAGCTACACATAAAAACTGCCCTCCTTTTGAGCTAGTATCTAGACTATGGTGTATGGGTGCTCTTTTGAGAAGATTTGTTCTTTATGTCAAAGTGAATTTGGGAGAACCAAAATGTCCAAAAAGTGATGTTACGTTCAGAAAAAAGAAAGAAAAAAAATATTGAAAAATGATAAAATTGAAAAAGAAAAAAATCGAAAAAAGAAAGAAAAAGAAATAAAAGAAGAAGTTGTGAGTATCTCCTCAAAATGTCAATTCAATGTTTAGAAGGAGTTCACTCTTGTGTTTCGTATGTAATAAGCCAATCCGTTCCTTCTGGCTTCGTTTTTTGTCTTTTGGGAATTAATCGAAAGTTTGGATTGAGTATTCATTTATCATTGGTCAGTTGCTAGCTCATTCTAACCTTCACATGACCATAACTGTTTGTCCACCTTTCACCCATTTCCCAAAGCCTTCTTCTAATTTTGTTTTCGTCTTCTTTTCTATGTGCATTGTGATCTTTGACTTGTGTTTTGGAATGTTTACCATATTAGATTGCGGGCACATTCTCATGAGTCGTAGATAGGAGAGTGCCACTCAAATATAAAATAATATTTCCTTGATTTATATAAAAATTTGAGTGTTGAGTGCACCGTGAGAGTCCATTGTCAAAAGATCATGCAAGAGCCGAAAAGTCTACTTGATGTTTCTTATGCTGCGCCGTTATGTAAATCTCAACCATGTTTTGCATTATCCCATATGCCCACGTTGTTTCGGGATGTGTTTCATTGTGCTCAATAAGCTACTTGATGGGATTTGCATTTGGTTGGATTGATTGTTGCTCGTCGCCCTTGTCGTTGTCATGTTTGTTAATGCATGCTTGCTTGAGGACAAGCAAGGGTTTAGCTTGGGGGAGTTTGATAAGTGATATTTTGTAATAATTTATCCCCCATTTTAGCTCGATTTCTTTACGATTTATGAACATTGTTAAGTGATTAACGAGCTAATATTGCTATTCTAGTTGTTTTGTGTGTTTTGTCTCGTTTTATAGGAAATGAAGCGGTTTTGCTATATTTTCCTACTTTATGGAGCAAAGACACTAGAGTACGAGTTTATGAGGAACTGATGATAGCCATTTCACGATTTGATTACGATTCCGCTACATCCTTCCTCAAGTGGATTTATCTTGGACTTTGGCTTTGAACTTCAAAAGGAAACATCAACCCAAGTCAAAGGAAGACTAGCCCAAGCCCAATTACGTATTTCATTGACCAAGACCAAGGCATAGGATTCCGTGCCCAAGGATGAAATTGGAAGAGACGGAAAAGTTCATCTTGCACACTTACCCGATCGGATTTCCACTTACCCGATCGGGTATGTTTGCTGCTGAGACGTTTCTTGGCTCTTCTTCTACCAAGCTTAAATGAGTGATTAAATGCTTTGTCTAGGGGATGAATCTGGACACATTTGACCAACCTCTCTTTAATGCAAGCCTTAATGGAGTGCTTTGTTAGGTTGCCTAGGGGATGAATCTGGACATATAAAGCAACCTCTTAACCCTATAAATAGCCTAGCCTCCACACACAAATAGATGTACAAAAAACACTTCTCTTCTCTCTTTAGTTTAGTTTTTCTTCGTTCTCTCATTTTCTTCTTAGTTTTAGTTTAGTTTTAGTTTTCTCTAGTTTAGTTTAGTTTAGTTCTAAGTTTGTATGGTTCTACTTGTAATTGGAACTCAAGTTTTCGGGGTTGTATTTCCTATTCAAGTTCTTATTCCATTTTAATCTTTGCTCATCCTTTCCGGTAATCCTTATTCTTGTTTTTACATTATAGTTTCATTTTCTTTTAGTATTTCCCTTTATCATGTTTACCATTCTTAGTTTTATAATCTTAGTTTTCCTTTCATTGTTAATCATGCATAAGTAGTCACCTTTCTAGGGTGTAGGGTAGCCATGTTAGATTGATTAAAAGATGATAATTGGATAAAAGAAATTATGCCTTTAAAACATTGTGTCTATGTCTGTTTGGACTATAAGGATAGTTGACGATTTTTGGCCAAAATCATTGACTAGCATGGAATTCTTTTCCAAGGTAGAGATATGTGAATTGAATAGACAAAGCATGACATTGTAGATTAAGACCTAGTAAATCGCCTAAAAGCCTGCTAGACCATCTGATCTATGATTGTAATGAACACATCATTCTTACGAACTCACAATGAATTATTTGCATATCCTAAATCCAATTTCATCAATATGTTAATCTACATATATGAACCTACTTTCCTAGATTGTTTTCTTTATTGCATTGATTCATTTTCCTAATAGCATTTAGTAATTAGTGACAAACATTCGCCAATCGTACCAGATAGAACTCTAACCATAACTATTCACAAGTATCTCCCGTCTCCCCGAGATCGACCCCTTACTTCCCTAATTACATTAATTTGTTGTTAGCCTAGTCTGGGTTATTTATCTTTGATTAGGGTACGCGATAACCCTGTCAATAACGCTTATCTCGTTGAGTCCAATCCAATTTTAGCTTGTGATCGTATCACCCTACTTACCCGAGGTAAAATGAGACCCACGAGCGTGGTAGCCCTAATGAACACGGGATTCATAGGTATTACTAATTGGTAAGGCTAATCTCAATTTTTTTAGTCATGTGAGAGGTCTTGTCAATTTAGTTATTAATTCCCTATAAGCGAACTAAGTCGGTGAATTTTGAAAAACTTTGAATTGACAATCGAGAAATAAAAATGCATGTAGGCGATTTTGGCATGAGCGTAAAACATAAAGCAAGCAAAAAATAAATCTTAGTATGACCACCTAGCTAATCTAATTAACTTGATGATTACAAAATCGGAAACCAACTCCTTGGTCCCTTGCCTCTTCATGGAACATACTTCAAAAAGGCACCGTCTTTTGGAACACCGACTTCGGGAATCTCCGTCTTTATAATAATTAATTACAAAAATATACAAATAAAATTCCTATTATACATTTGATCTAAAAATGAAATTAAATTATTACAAACGGTGATACGAGATCGCAAATAAAATTACAACCGAATCGGTATTCCCTTACATTACGGGTAATACCGATTAAAATAATCTAGGCCATACTAGGTACAACTGCATTAAAAACTAAATAAATGACATTCAATCATTCAAAAATAACAACATAAATAAAATGCTGTAAAAATCATGCTAAAATCGCCTTAACAATTATCATGCTCATTCAAGCTCGATTTTATGGATTTTATCGATTTTTAACCATTAAAAATCACTAATCAACACTTAAATCGTATTTAAGCTCAAATTTATTATCTAAACTGATTTAGAATTTAAAATTAGTCCCCACTAACTTTGTTTGTATTTAATTAGTTCGAATTGATCGTATTTGCTAAATATAAAGGTTTAATCATAACATTTATGAAATAAACCCAAAATAAAATATAAAAATCATAAAAATTTGAAACCAAAAATTTTTTACATTCTGGAACATTTCCAGGAACTCTAAAAAACAGAAAAATTTGCCCAAAATTTTGAATAAATTTTATGAACAAATAACATAGTATTCAACAGTTTTATCAAATAAAAACCATTAAATATAGTAAAATAGTGAAACAAATTATAAAATTTCACTAAGCAGAAAAAATCAGATTATAAAATGTACCAAAAATTTTCAAGACCAGAAAAGGACGTTTCAATTTTATGATCATAATAATCTCACTTTATTGACTTTTATCTTATAAAAATCAATAATCATGCAAAACTTAATTAAAAGTCACGAAAGTTTACATACAGTATGTACAACATGCATGTGAGATCATATAAAACTTTTATGGCCAGAATCAACATGCAACTATTTTTAGTTAACTTTTAACCTAAAACATACATATTAACATGATTTAAAGGCCATAAATCAAAATAAATAGCAATTAATCCCTAAAATCACCAAATTTGAACACAATTATTTTGAGGTCAGTAGGTATTCATGAAAATCAAAAATTTCGTGCAAACCAATTTTTAACACAAATTTTCAATTTTACCCAAGTTATCGTATAACTCGATTTTAATGCTTAAAATAGACATGCATGTAACAACTGAGCTCTGATACCACATGAAAGTCCTAGACCTCTAATTAGACTCCTCTAATTAGTTCATTAAGTTACATTAACTTAATGATTTAGGATCTAGTTATCATGCATGCAAATATAAAAGCATAAAAGAAAAGATAAGACGAAAACATCCTTACATTTGAAATTTTCGGTTCAATATGGGCACAATAAGAACTCCTTCTTATTGTTATTGAGCATGAAATTAATTGATGATCCTCCATAAAACAACCTCCAAAGTAGAAGGTTTCCTTCTTGTTGCACCCAAGACTAAACCCAAATAATCTTACCTTATTATTAACTAGATAATAAGTAAGACATTATACTAGTAATATTATTGTATTACTACACTAGTAGTATGACATGATTATTAGTTTGCATGTGAGTTTTAGAGAGATTTTGGAGGTTTTTAGAGAGAAGAAGGAAAATAAGCAAAAATGAAGTTGTCAAATGAGAACAATTCTTGTTCTCTTATGTAGCCCTTTTTGGCCGGATGGTCATGGCCCTTGTGGCTCTTATTTTGCTCATTTTTTATTCTCATGCAAATGACTTGAGTGTTGGTGGTAAATGTAATGATCATGGTGTCATAACATAAGGTGGAGTGTAGGATTAGATGAGAACAATCATCATTGATCTCCACTAACAAATAATCCGGCCCCAACTAGTGTTATGTGGTCCATTTTGATTTTTGATATTTGTTCCACAAATACTTATAATCATATGTTTAATTATCTTGTATAATTAAGTGTTAATTTGATCATATAACAATTATATGACTCAAATTAATAAACAATATGTACTTAACTTTTAAGTGATATTTTACCATTATATCAATATATAATGGATCCCACAATGCCCAGTTAATTTATTTTACAACTCCTTGTAAATATAATTAACTAATTATCTCTACCTCAAAATATATGCATAACCTCAACTAATTTAATGAATTAACGATTAATCATTAAATTAAATCTTATTTAATCGTATTAAAATAAGACGTAAAATTTATTCAGTCAGTTATCGTATAATTGACTAATAAACTTAAGTGGAATGAGTTCCTAACTCAATTTCCAATAAACAACTCTCGTAACTACACGTACATATCAAATATATGTAATGCCCTAATTAAACTGTATCGTATACAAATAATTAGTATTCTATTTGGGTCTCATCCTATAGGTGTGACCTAAAGGGATCATTTGATCACTGCCGTCATACGACAATAACGTCAAACTCTAGTCAGCCGAGCGTTACCGATTTACGTTAATCAACTGACGTGGAGTATCAATTTATACTAATCATGCCACGTATATTCCAAATGAGATTTATTATATAAATGCACTATTGTGGAGGACACTTACTCCAACAGGAAAGTGGCGGGGGAATTACAAAGACCGAAAGGCATTCTACGGTAAGCAAAGGTACCATAGGGACATGTAAGCGTGGTCTTCTCTTGGTCATCCGGATGAATGGGTATTTGAAAGAACCCGGAATATCCATCAAGATAGCAAAAAATACTTATCTGGTTATTTGAAAGAACCCGGAATATCCATAAAGATAGTAAGTTCATTTTATCATTTTTGACAACTGTGGTTCCTCCTTTCTTAGGAACCACTTGGACCGGACTCACCCAATTGGAATCGGAAATTGCATAAATAATTCCCGCATCTAACAATTTAATCACTTCCTTTTTAACCACTTCTTGCATGTTAGGATTTAGTCATCTTTGACCTTGGACACATGGTTTATTATCTTCCTCTAGATGGATTCTATGCATGCAAAACTCGGGGCTTATGCTCTTTAAATCATCTAGTTTATAGCCAATAGATTTCTTGTGAGATTTTAAAACATGAAGCAATGAAGACAATTGAATCTCACTCAAATTAGCACTAATAATGACCGGACACATTTCCTCATCATCTAGAAAAGCATACTTCAAATAAGAAGGGAGGGTTTAAGTTCGGGTTTTTGTACCTCAAGGTCTTGAGGTGTAGAAACCAAACCTACAAATTGTGAGCTCTCCTCCAATGATAAATCTTCTCCATCCAAATAATTCTCCAAAACATCCATCTCCTCATTCCTAATCTCATTATCACCTGCAAATGATTCTAATAGCAAGAGTGCCTCCTAAGGATCTTTAACCAAAGACCGAGAGATAGAGTCATCTATAACAATGTCAACAACATCCAAAACATCAATAGAAAAACAAGACTCTTCTAACATTGGACTTTTCATGGTACTATTCAAATTGTATGTGACCTTATCATCACCCACTTCCAATATAATCTTACCATTCTTGACATCATTTACCGCACCTACGGTATGTAAAAAGGGTCTTTACAAAATGATTACGATTTGGGCATCTTCGGACATGTCAAGAGCAATAAAATCAACTGAAATAAAAAATTTACTAACTTTGACAGGAACATCCTCCAAAACTCCCAGAGGTTGCTTTATAGAACGATCTGTCGTTTGCAATGTGACACTAGTACATTTCAAGACTCCCATATTAAGCTTAGCACAAATAGAGTAAGGAATGACACTTACACTAGCACCTAAATCGCATAAAGCTTTATCAATTTGATAGGTACCAATTGTGCAAGGAATGGAAAAACTACCGGGATCGTTTAACTTAGGAGGGGACTTGTTTTGCAAAAGAGCACTAAACTCAACGGTGAAGGCTATAGTTTCTACTTCGTCAAAAGTCCTCTTCTTAGTTAAAATGTCTTTCATGAACTGAGTGTAAGATGGAATTTGAGTAATTAATTCAGTAAAAGGAACGGTTACCTGGAGGTTCTTCACAACTTCCATGAATTTCCCGAATTGTGTGTTCAATTGATGCTTTGCCAATCTATGAGGGAATGGCAATTTGACTTTTTCCGGCTCCTTTGTCTTAACATCCTTCTTAGGAGGAGCATCCTCCACATCTTTGACTTGCTCAACCACAATGGGATCATCCACCTTCTTTGGCATAACCTCATCTTTCTTACCACTAGGGGAAACCTCCAACTCAACAAGCACCTCCTCATTGTCCTTGGGCATGGGTGACTTATCATACTTTGTACCACTTCTCAAGGTGATTGCATTGAGAGGATCATGTGGTTGCTCACCTTGAGGTGGTAATTGACCCGTTCTTCTTTGAGAGCTAGAAGCGGCTAGTTGAGCCATTTGTTGTTCTAGCATTTTGACTGCGGCACCATGACTTTGATCATTCTGTTGAAGTTGAGCGAACATCTCCGTTTGGGTCTTAGCCAATTTCACTACCAAGAACTCAAGTTTGCGATCTTGGTTGTTTTGTTGGACATTTTGGGGTGGTGGAACTTGGTTTGGTTGAGAGTTTTGTATTGGTGGTCTTTGTTGGTAGTTTTGATTTTGATAGCCCGGTGGAAAATTGAACCTTTGTTTTGGGACATTGGCATTTTGTTGAGCTCGAGGCACAAAATTTTGTAGGAGTGATGACTCGAAGTAAAAAAAAGACGATTTTGACTGGATATTTGGGCAGAGGTTCGACTCATTTTGCTTTACTTTAGGCCACCTTTGAAAATGCTTTACAGTTTTGAAAAAGAACTTTATTTTTTTGAAAAGTTTGTCATGGTTTTATTTACAAAATGGGAAACATGTATAGGTTATACACATTTATACAGGCATTATAACGGTATGTTGACTGCATTTAAAATGGTTTTTGCTAAAGGGTGGGTTGCCATACCAAGCAATCAAACCCGGGTCTGTGGAGAGGTCCCCGCCATCCATCTTTAGGCTCTGAAGGTCGGTTCCTATTTCATTTACTGGGGTATGGTTGACGTCAATTGCTATCCATCTTTAGGCCCAGATAAGAACTTGGACCGTCCAGACAGAACGATTGGTCAAAATGGGTTGGGTTGGGCCTAGGAAGGCCGAATAAAACGACCTAAGAAGGTCAAGTAATGAAAACCGACAACTATCTCGAACAAACTATTACCTAACCTTGTTCAAGTTTCACCTTGGGTAACAAGTAAGTGTATACTCCGTAGCGGAGTCGCCAAACTATGGTACATGGGGGGACCACGGAAGGGGTGCGCTAGGCAGGACAAGGGTAAAAATACGCATTTGTGGAGTCACCACCAATTTTAATGGGAAATCGGAACCGTTCGAATACTCTATGCCATGTCAGGACACTAAGAGCTCGTTACCCTTAGCATTGTATGCCTAGAATGACTCTCGTGGATGCCAATGAACACCGAGGTTCAAAGAGATCTGTGGTAACGGGTGAGGGTATGTATTAGGAAGATCTTTAATCAAACACCTAATCCCGCCCGCCTCAATAGCGGCCTCTACTAATGATTAGAGAAATCGTTTGTACTTGATATGTTATCGATTATATGCATGCAATGCAACATCCAACATTTTAATCCTAGCATGTGAATTTGACTATGTCGGTGAACATGTAATTAGCACTCAATTATGTCGAAATTGGGGATTTAGAATTAATTACATATGACAGAAAAGCAAAAATCATAGAATTGTAATGATTAAATAAGATTACAACGGATTACAAAGGATTACGGGATCTACGTCATAAATATATTCAAAACGAAGATTTGAAGAAAAAGGAAAAGATTTGAAAACTAAAAGACATATTAGGAGCGATATTACGACTTATAGTTGGTTAATTACGTAATAAAACCTACGTCAAAGCAAGAACAGAAGTTCAAGGACCTAAGTCAACCCAGAACAGGCGCAGCAACAACTGCGTTCTCAAGAAGGGGTGCAAGGCTCATTGCGTCTGTTCTTGAGTTGAATTCTGACTGTGAAGTGAGAATCGCGAGCAATTAACATTCTTTTTTTATATTTATGGGTGATTATTGACCTATAACTAGAGTAGAAGTGATTTAACATATTAATTATACTACAATTTATATCAATAATGAATTCTAGAGTCTTGATATGAACGAATCGAATCTCCAAGATCCAATTTTGACTTAAAGACGAAAATCCGTTAATATCGAATTATTAGGAACTATGGTTAAGAACGAAAGAATAAATGAAAGACTATATTATAATGTGGTTTATGAAGAAAAGGAAATAAGAAAAAAGAACAAAATCGCAGGCGCTGTGATCTATCCTGAAGGCGCAGCTGCTACTGCGTTGCTTCTCGATGTCTGATGACTACTAAAAAACGTTTTTTAAAAAGGTTTTGTTTTGAAATCGGTTTTGAACTTACTTCTGATGTGAATCTTACATTAATTAAACTGAAAATAAATAATACAAAATAAAAGACGGGATTAACATTCTCAGAATTATATGTTTGACGAAACGATATTAACTAGGTTAACGTTTAGTGATTGCTCGACTCGAATGTACGTAAAAAGTGCCCTCGTTAGAGGATCTAAATTGATTGAATTAATTGATTGGTTTTGTATTGGTCATCTGGGTCGGTCATGTAACGTGACAGGTATTCAGAAGGATCTGAGCTTACGTGGTCGATTGATCAAGCACGTAGATGTCGAAAGCTTAGAGCAAAGTCTAGAATGCAAAGAGAGAAGAGAAGGGCGGAACCCTCGCGTGCCTAAAAAGTGAGATCAAAGCTCTCCTTTTATAGTAGAAAATGTGAAGAGTTTTGAAATAACAAAAACTTATCACGAAAACGAAAAAAACAGGCTGTGGAGAGGCGTAGCAAGAGATGCGATCTTTCAAAGTTGTGCAGCAGCAGCTGCGTTCATTCAAAGGGCGCAACACTTGGTGCGTTATTTTCCCAGAGCTTTCCTTCTCCGGAAAAAAAAAAAAGATTTCCACGTTTCTATTACGGAATTGTAGTAGATCTATACTTCCCTTTAAAAAAGATACGAGATATATTTTATCTAAAAGATAGAATTTGTGGATTTAATAAAATATCCACAATATTCTAGAGTGTTCCGACTCGGCAGTTTAAAACGGGTTTTAGAAAATGAACCGGTTTTCGACCCGGACTCAAAATGAACTCTAATGACTGTCAAAACTACTATAGCGGTGCGTATATGACGACCAAGGGGTAGACAAAAGTGTTTGAGCTATCATTTGACGTACGAATTGTCACAAATCGTTTCGTGTACCAAACATGCGGCCCAATCATCACTGGGTGGTTGGCGGAAGGTGTAGAACTGGGGTATCTACACAACATCAAAAATTCTATTATCAATCCCAAATTCCTTTTTTCGATTCCAAATCATGACATGAATCAATCACTATTTAACAAAGCACGAAAAAACAAAAATTCTTTAGTTTCACCAATCATTACCCTAACTTTTTCGGAAATAATATGAATACAGCATATAGTGTGTCATTGTACTAATGAAGATATTAAAATCTCAAAACAATATTTAACGTTATATCAGAGTAAAATAATGAACGTGAATTGAGTAAAATAAGAAGAATGAAGGTAAGAGGAACTTAACTTCACCTGCAAAACGAGTAAATTGAAATTCGCTTGAAATTCAAAAGTTTATTAATCGGCGGTTGCTAATTAACATAGGTGGAAAGCGAGTAATATAAAATGATGATGAAATATCAATTGTTGATTTGTAGTAAGTTTTAATTAATTGAGATGATTCCATAGAATAATCGTTCGTATAATTTCATAAATTATACAGGAATCGAGAAACAAAGGAACAAGATGAGTTAGAGAGATGTGGTTTAGAGAAAGAAAATGTTATTGAGTTATGACGAGAGAAGTGTGTAACATGAGGTTTATATAGCTAGGTTAGTTATGCTTTGTGAGAATTAATCCCAGCCGTTTATTTATGTTTGATCTAATGGTGGAGATTCATGGGACATACTTACCCCCTGCCTTCTACCCCGACAACGTACCCTCTCCCTGCCACCTATCGCAACCACGCACCAATTACCCTCCCTCGTCGACAATTTCCACCCCACCCACTTACCGCGCCCTTGCCGTCACCCACCCGTTTGCGGCCGCCCACCACCCTCTCATGTCGTCGTTGACGCCGCACACCCAACGCCTCTCAAGACCACCACCACTCTCACCCGACACACAACAACTCCTCCTCTAATGTACAATACCACATCTCCGGCCGACCCAATACAAGCAGCCCTCGACCTCCCTCTTCTCCTGTCAGATCACACCTTCCTCTAAAATAACAACGGCCACCGTCGTATTCCACGCTTCAGATTTTTTTTCTCTTCTTTGTCGCGCGTGGATTGTGCTTCGGTGGTTGGTGTGATACACGGATTGGTTATCCTTGCCGAACTGTGGTACACGGGGAACCACATAGGGGCGCACTTAGATGGACAAGCGTTCGAATAGTTTATGCCATGTCCATACACAAAGTAATGACATGAAAACTAACATCTCACTACCTTTAGCATTCGGTGTCTAGAATGACTCTAGTGGATTGATCGTGCTTGTCCCAAGCCCAATACAAAGATAAATTACCCAGACTAGGCTAATAACAAATTAATGTAATTAGGGAAGTAGGGGTCGATCCTCAGGGAGATGGTGTTTCCTATAGAATGTGAGATGTCTCGCAATTTTGTTTTATCTAATGAATATCTGGGTTTGGGGATTTTGATGTCTAAACTAATATAAAGCATAAATGAAAACAAAATAAAAACAAATGAAAACAATAAAGCAAGTGATGAAAAGCATCTAGGGAAGTAGGTTCACACATGTAGATTGACATATTGATGAAATTGGATTTGGAACATGCAAATAATTCATTGTGAGTTCGTAAGAATGATGTGTTCATTACAATCATAGATCAGATGGTCTAGCAGGCTTTTTAGGCGATTTACTAGGTCTTAATCTACCATGTCATGCTTTGTCTATTCAATTCTCGTATGTCTACCTTGGAAAAGAATTCCATTTTAGTCGATGATTTCCGGCCAGAAGTCGTTAACTATCGTTACGATCCAAACATGCATAGACACAACGGTTTAAAGGCATAATTTCTTTATCCAATTAACATCTTTTAATCAATCTAACATGGCTACCCTACACCCTAGAAAGGTGACTACTCACTCATGATTATGATGATATTAACAATGAAAACTAGGATTGACATGTTTATTTGATTTTGACTCTTTATATGGCGATAATAACGACGCTAATTGATAATCTAAGAAATGAAATTACAATTATAACGATACGAAAATGAATCTAAGACAATATGTAAAGAGAATAACAATCAAATAGAAAACATAAAGACATTAAACAAAGGATAAAATAGAAATACCTATATGACGATCGATGACGATAATGATAACAATAATAGAAAATCCTTGCACATAATAAACGATCCTTGAATTAGAACACTTGTACCCAACAAAGTAGACTACAAAGATTGAAACTCTTATTAATCTAAGCTAATGTTTTGATATGAAAAGGACAGAAATAATCTAAGAACTAAAGACTAAAGAACAAGAAAATGAGAGAAGGGAGGCTAATTCCCCCTCCTCCTAATCTAAGGAGAAATGTAAGAAGAGAAGAGAAGTATGAGAAGAAGGTGTGTTGTTAGATGAGGGCTAGAGCATCTATTTATAGTATTAGGGTTTTGTGGAGAAGAGGTCGGGCATTAAACACATAGGACAAAAGTAGGAAGAAGACGCCGTTTTGCTCGAAGCAGCACACATACCCGATCGGGTACACACTTCCCCGATCGGGTAAGTGGTCATCCAGGTCCTTTTGACTAACGTTTCATCTTCCTTTGCTTTGACTTGACTTCCAACATCCCCCTTGACCTCTTGAGTCGGGTTTGTTGATAGGGTTTGATGTAAAGCGATGAATTCTTCCGCCTAAATGATTGATCTTCCGACAACTACGAAACTGTCTTTGCTTCTTCTCTCTTTCGAATTAGTGAACCTTCTTGAAATGCCTTTCACTTGGTCAAGCTTGCTTCTTCGAATCGTCGGGTTCTAGGCAAATGCTCGGGAATATAGAAAAAGGGCGTAGAAACGTCACTTTCCCTACAAAACATGTTAGAACATAGGAATTCGCCTAGAAGACGATATTAGCTCATAAAGTGGCTTAACAAAGCACAAATGACATACAAAACCGAGCTAAATTGGGGTTAAAACATACAAATATTCACTTATCAAACTCCCCCAAGCTAAACCTTTCCTTGTCCTCAAGCAAACATAACAAACAATACCAGGACAAGGTTGCAAGCATTGGCTACTACACCATCAAGAAACAAATCTCAACGTAAAGCTTTGAAAACATAATGAATCATAACCCAAAAGCAACGTGGGCAAAAATGATACATAAACATGGCTGAGATTTACATAACGGCGTAGCACAAAGAATTTCACTATAGATTTTCGGCTCTTGCATGATCTTTTGACAAATGGACTCTCACGGCACACTCGAACACTCATTGCATGTAAAAGGTGATTTCTTTATGTGTAAATGTTTTTTGAGACACTCACCTATCTACGACTCATGAAAATGTGTCCGCAGTCTAATATGGTAAACAATTCAAAACACAAGTCAAAGATCACAATGCACATAGAAAAGAAGCCGAAAAAGTAATGAAGAAGGCTTTGGGAAATGGGTGAAAGGTGGACAAACAGTTATGGTCATGTGAAGGTTAGAATGAGCTAGCAAGTGACCAATGATAAATGAATACTCAAACCAAACTTTCGGTTTATTTCCCTTATTACACACGAAACACAAGGGTAAACTCCTTCTGAATACTGACTTGACATTTCGAGGAGATACTCACAACTTCTTTTATTATTTCTCTTTTCTTTCTTTTTCGATTTTCTTTTCTCTTTTTTTCTTTCTTTTTCTATTTCATTCATTTTTTTCCTTTCTGAACATAACATCACTTCTTGTACATTTTCGTTCTCCCAAATTCACTTTGTCATGAAGGACAAATCTTCTCAAAATAGCACCCATACACCATAGTCTAGCTACTAGCTCAACAGGGTAGGCAGTTTTTATATGTAGCTATTATTTTGTGAAACATTTGTATGAAGGGTCTTAATTTGAGGGGTATTTCAAAGTGAAAAAGGCTTCAAATCTTATTGAATCATGAATGCAATGCTTAAAGGAATGAAATGAGAACCATACTTATGCGTTTTGACATGACACACATCACAAGGAGAACTACACACACCTAAATGAGACTGGGTATGGATGTACCAGCCTAAGGAGGTTCTACCTTACAATATATGTAACTTGCCAAATGTCAAGATCAAGCGTACTCATCTATAGATTCATTCCATGCCTACTGTGTACAAGACTTCCCCATGTATGCATAATTCAATGAATATTGAATCATTATCTTTTGAAAGTTCTAAGTTTGGGAAATGTAACATGATAGCATAGTAAACAAGCAAGCAAAGCATGAAAATCATTCAATTGTTTTCAAAAAAATTTTAAAATTTCTCTCTAAAATCTTCTCTTTCTTTTATTCAAAATTTGAAAAATGATCAACTAAAATGCAAAATGGGAAAATGCAATCCCTACCCCAAGCTAAACATCACATTGTCCTCAATGTGAGCACAAAGACAAAATATGCAATGAGATGCTTAATGGGGAAAAGGAAAAATGAAAGAAGAGTGAAGCTTACTAGTCAGCGCGGACTCCCCCAAGCTAGTCTTTTGGACTTGACAAGGAAGGTCTTTATAGATTCTTCAAAAACTCTTTCATCTGCAAAATAAATCCTAATAACGAAAAAGGGAATAAAAAAATAAAAATGCAAAAATAAAAGGAACACGGGTTGCCTCCCGAGAAGCGCAATTTAAAAGTCTTGCTAGACTCCATTTCTTTCTTCGAAATCATCCTTTATCTTTAAGCTCACTATCATCCAAACTCATCTTCACAGCGTTCTTTACATTCTCCATCCATTCCAAGCTTTTCCGAGAATAGCCTCTTCTAGCACTTTTAGCAGTAGTGCTTTTAGTATGTTCACCTGCAAGAGAATCATCACTAACCTGTGCCTCCAACGGATCCGTCAGTAAGGATCGAGGCATAGAAGAAACAATAGAAGAGTCATCAACATTAAGTACATAACAAGGTTCTTCTAATACGGGACCCTTAACGGTTGAATTTTTACTAAAGGTCACCTTGTCATCTCCTATCTCTAATGTCAACTTCCCATTCTTGACATCGAAAACTGCACCAGTGGTGTGCAAAAAGGGTCTTCCCAAAATGATTGGGTTTTTAGAGTCCTTGGCCATGTCAAGTACTAGAAAGTCAACAGGAATGAAAAACTTACCAACTTTGACGGGCACATCTTCTAAAACACCCTATCTAAAACATCCATAGGTTGTTTTAGAGAACAGTCCGCCATTTGCAAAGTAATATTAATGCATTTCAAAGCACCCATGTTAAGTTTTTCAAACATAGAAAAGGGCATGACACTTACACTAGCACCTAGGTCGCAAAGGGCCTTATCAATGGTATATGTGCCTATAGTGCAAGGGATGGAATAACTTCCAGGGTCCTTGAGTTTTGGTGGAGACTTATTTTGCAAGAGTGCACTACACTCTTCAGTGAAAGCTGCGGTCTTCATCTCATTGAAGGATCTCTTCTTTTTGAGGACTTCCTTCATAAACTTGGAATAAGAAGGAACTTGGGAAAGCAATTCAATGAAAGGAACTGTTACCTTTAAGTTCTTGACGACGTCAAGGAACTTACCATACTTTGCCTCCTCCTTGTGCTTTGCTAATCTTTCGAGAAATGGGACCTTGATCTCAATAAGAATCTCGGGCTCTTTCCCTTTTGACATGGGCACCTTAGCTTCAACATTAACAACCACTGGCTCGTCATTATGCTTACCACTTCTCGAGGAAATGGCATTTACAGTTTCGTGAGGTTGGTAACATTGTGAAGGCAGCTGCCCTTGCTCTTGGTAGGTATTAGAAGAGGCATATTGGGAAATTTTAGCTTCCAACAACTTGATGGCGGCATCCTTAGCTTGATCGCTCTCTTGGAATTGAGCTATCATGGTGTCTTGCCTTTGAGCCAATTGCAGAAGCATGGCTTCAATTTTACGTACACCATTGTCACTCTGTTGAGATGTAAAGGATTGAATTTGTTCTAGCTTTTGTGTGAGAAGGGCTACTTGAGCTTGTAAAAGTGTTAAAGTGGGGTCCTCTCGCTTAGATTTCGATGGTATGGAGCGGGAATTTCTATATTGAGAATCGTGAATTGCCATGGATTCAATGGTAGTGTGAGCATTTTTAACATTGATTTGATCAAATCTTCCATTGTTAGCATAATCCAGGATACGACGGGACTCTATATAACATCCATTATAGAATGTGATGGCAAGGAGCCATTAATCTAACCCATGATGAGGACATTCTCTTTGTAAGTCCTTGTACCTCTCCCAAGCTTCATATAGACTCTCATCATCCCCTTGTTGGAAACCAGTGATTTGACTTCTTAACAAAGCGGTCTTTTCTGGAGGAAAGTACTTTTGGTAGAAGGCAAGAGCTAAACTCTCCCAATCGGTGATACCTAAAGTAACCTTATCCAGGCTATGAATCCACAACTTTGCCTTACCCCTCAAAGAAAATGAGAAGATCATCTCTCTAATTTGCCCTTGGGTGACTCCAGTTTGTCTGATAGTGGAGCAATAGTCACAGAAGTTTTGGATGTGGAGGTTTGGATCTTCTGTGGCATTGCCACTAAACTGGCTTCTTTCTATAAGGTTAATGAAGGCAGGTTTGATTTCAAAGTTTTCGGCTTCAATTTGGGGTGTAGCAATGCCCCTTGGAACTGTTTCTGCGGTGGGTTTGGAATGGTCTGAAAGTCGAACCATTTTTGTGAAGATGAAGATGGAGTGTTGTTTGAAATTTGATTGGTTTTTGTGAATGGAGATGGGAATGGATCTTCTTCTCCTTCAAGAGTAGATATAATATCCGAGTATTTCTCACGAATCCGATCTAAACTTAAAGTATCAGAAGCTTTTGTATCCTACGCAGAGTTCTTTCTAGATCGGGTCTAAAAAGATAGGGGTCCCTAGTCTAGAAGATCAGGGCATAAGATTGAAAGCTAAGAAGAAAAATCAAGAGAGGTCTAAAGGAATTTGCGTTCCTAAAGACTAGATAAAACTAATTGCGATAAAAATCACAAGAAAAGGAAAATTAAACCGTGCTCCCCGGCAACGGCGCCAAAACTTGATCGTGCTTGTCGCAAGCCCAATACAAAGATAAATTACCCAGACTAGGATAATGACAAATTAATGTAATTAAGGAAGTAGGGGTCGATCCTCAGGGAGATGGTGTTTCCTATAGAATGTGAGATGTCTCGCAATTTGGTTTTATCTAATGAATATCTGGGTTTGGGGATTTTGATGTCTAAACTAATATAAAGCATAAATGAAAACAAAATAAAAACAAATGAAAACAATAAAGCAAGTGATGAAAAGCATCTAGGGAAGTAGGTTCACACATGTAGATTGATATATTGATGAAATTGGATTTGGAACATCCAAATAATTCATTGTGAGTTCGTAAGAATGATGTGTTCATTACAATCATAGATCAGATGGTCTAGCAGGCTTTTTAGGCGATTTACTAGGTCTTAATCTACCATGTCATGCTTTGTCTATTCAATTCTTGTATGTCTACCTTGGAAAAGAATTCCATTTTAGTCGGTGATTTCCGGCCAGAAATCGTTAACTATCGTTACGATCCAAACATGCATAGACACAACGGTTTAAAGGCATAATTTCTTTATCCAATTAACATCTTTTAATCAATCTAACATGGCTACCCTACCCCCTAGAAAGGTGACTACTCACTCATGATTATGATGATATTAACAATGAAAAGTAGGATTGACATGTTTATTTGATTTTGACTCTTTATATGGCGATAATAACGACGCTAATTGATAATCTAAGAAATGAAATTACAATTATAACGATACGAAAATGAATCTAAGACAATATGTAAAGAGAATAACAATCAAATAGAAAACATAAAGACATTAAACAAAGGATAAAATAGAAATACCTATATGACGATCGATGACGATAATGATTACAATAATAGAAAATCCTTGCACATAATAAACGATCTTTGAATTACAACACTTGTACCCAACAAAGTAGACTACAAAGAATGAAACTCTTATTAATCTAAGCTAATGTTTTGATATGAAAAGGACAGAAATAATCTAAAAACTAAAGATTAAAGAAGAAGAAAATGAGAGAAGGGAGGCTAATTCCCCCTCCTCCTAATCTAAGGAGAAATGTAAGAAGAGAAGAGAAGTATGAGAAGAAGGTGTGTTGTTAGATGAGGGCTAGAGCATCTATTTATAGTATTAGGGTTTCATGGAGAAGAGGTCGGGCATTAAACACATAGGACAAAAGTAGGAAGAAGACGCCGTTTAGCTCGAAGCAGCACACATACCCGATCGGGTACACACTTCCCCGATCGGGTAAGTGGTCATCCAGGTCCTTTTGACTAACGTTTCATCTTCCTTTGCTTTTACTTGACTTCCAACATCCCCCTTGACCTCTTGAGTCGGGTTTGTTGATAGGGTTTGATGTAAAGCGATGAATTCTTCCGCCTAAATGATTGATCTTCCGACAACTACGAAACTGTCTTTGCTTCTTCTCTCTTTCGAATTAGTGAACCTTCTTGAAATGCCTTTCACTTGGTCAAGCTTGCTTCTTCGAATCGTCGGGTTCTAGGCAAATGCTCGGGAATATAGAAAAAGGGCGTAGAAACGTCACATTCCCTACAAAACATGTTAGAACATAGGAATTCGCCTAGAAGACGATATTAGCTCATAAAGTGGCTTAACAAAGCACAAATGACATACAAAACCGAGCTAAATTGGGGGTTAAAACCATACAAATATTCACTTATCATGGATCCCAATGAACACGGATGGATGTTCACAGAGATCGGGAGTAAGGGGTGAAGGTACGTATTAGGAACCTTATTAATAGAACACCTAATCACGCCCGCCTCGATTGCGGCATCTACTAATGATTAATGAAATCGTTCTTTTTTGATATGTTATCGATTGTATACTTGCAATACAACATCCAACGTTTTAATCCTAGCATGTGAATTAAACTATGTCGGTGAACATGTAATTATCACACAATTTTTTCGAAATTGGGATTTTAGAATGAATTACATATGAGAGAAACGAAATCATACAATTCAATGACTAAATGAGATTACAATGGATTACAAATATTACAAAGGATTATGGGATCCACGTCATAAATATATCCAAAACGGAGATTTGAAGAAAAGAAAAAGGTTTGAAAAACTAAAAGACGGATTATGAGCGATAATACGACTAATAGTTAATTAATTACGTAATTAAAGCTACGTTAAGGCGAAAATAGAAGTTCAAGGACATAAGTCAACCCAGAACAGGCGCAGCAACAGCTGCGTCCTCTGGAAGCGGCGAATGGCTTGTTGCGTCTGTTCTTGAGTTGAATTCTGAATGTGAAGTCATAATCGGGAGCAGTTAATGTTGTTTTGTTAATTTAAGATGGATTATTAATCTATGACTCAAGTAGAAGTCGTTTAACATATTAATTAATATAATTTATATCAACAATGAATCCAGAGACTTGATATGAACAAATCGAACATCTAAAACCCAAATTTGATTCAAAGATGAAAACCCACTAATATTGAGGTATTAGGGATTTGAGTCAAGAACAAAACGATTTATAAAAGATTAAATGTGATTTATGTACGAAGAAAAGAGAAAATAAGAAAAGGAAAACAAAGACGTAGAAACCAGAGGAAGAAGTAGAAGAGCACTAGCACGAAGCCTATGGAAAAGGTGCAAAAGATGATGCGACTCTTCGAAGAGGCGCAAATGCTTCTGCATTTCTTCTCGACGTCTAATGACTACTAAAAAGATTTTGTTAAAATAAGGTTTTACTTTGAAATCGGTTTTGAATTTATTTCTGACACGGATCTTACATTAATTGAACAAATAAAATAAATACAATACAAAACGCAGAATTTACACCCTCAACCTTACATGTTTGACGAAACGAGATATACTATATTAACGTTTTAGAAATAGCTCGACTCGAATGTATGCAGAAAGTGCCTTTGTTAAAGGACTAAAATGTATTGATTAATTGATTAATTGATTGATTGATTGATTGATTGATTGATTGATTGATTGTGGTCAAATTGGTCGGTCAATGCAAACATGACGGGTACCCAGAAGGATTTGAGCTTACGTGGTCGATTAATCAAGCACATAGATGTAGAAAATCGTAGAGCAAGGTCTAGAATGCAAAAAGAGAAGAGAAGGGCGAAACAATCACTACAAAAAAAAATCTGAATGCAAATACCCTTAAATCCGTCGCTAAAAGGCATTTGCGACGGAATTTCCGTCACAAGCACTCCGTCGCAAATTTTCGTCGCAAAAGCTAGATTCTGCGACGGAAATTCCGTCGCAAAACACTATTCAAAAAAAAAAAATTTTTTTTTTTTTTTTTTTTCATTTTATCATTTCGCGCGTGAATTTATCTCGCGCGATTTTTTTAACCGCATGTTCTTCCGCTTCAATTCATAAGTCGCATATTCAATGTAAGAAGTGAGGGATTCTATATAAACATAAGAAATGTGCTGTTTTATTCCGATGTGGGATGGATTTGCGACGGAATTTCCGTCGCAAATACATTAATCCGTCGCAAATATATTTTACCGCGCGAGCCAAAAATTCCGCGCTAAAAAAAATTATTTGCGACGGAATTTCCGTCGCAAACACTATTCACAAAAAATAAATTATTTTTTTTTTTTTTTCATTTTATCATTTCGCGAGTGAATTCATCTTGCGACGGAATTTCCGTCGCAAAATCCGTCGCAAAATGATGTATTGCGACGGAATGCAATCCGTCGCAAAACATCAAAAATTCCGTCGCAAAGTCAATTTTGCGACGGATATGAATTCCGTCGCAACAAATCCGTCGCAAAATGCCTTTTTTGTTGTAGTGAATCGTGTGCCTTAAAAGTGAGAACAGAGCCCTCCTTTTATATCACAAAAACGCAAAGAGTTCAAGAACAACTCAAACTTATCTGAAAACAGAGGAAACAGGGTGGGGCAGAGGCGTATCAGGAACTGTGATCCTTCGAAGAGGCGCAGCACCTGCTGCGTCATTTCCCTAGAGGTTTTCTTTTGCGGAAGGAAGATTCCCACGTTTCTATTACGGAATTGTGGTAGATCTATACTTCACTTTTAAATGATACGAGATATATTTTATCAAAAAGATAGAATTTGAATATTTAATAAAATAATCAGAATATTCTAAAGCAGTCCGACTCGGCATTTTGAAACGGTTTCTAGAAAATGAAGCGGTTTTTAACCCGAATTCTATGTCTCAAAAATCATTTGGGGGAATCTGCTCGGTTGTGGCTAGAGACATTCTAATAATGAAAGATAGGCCCACGGATTCTATGTCCTAAATGGGGTGTCCCTGCATTGCTTGAGTCTTGTTTGTTTGTTTGTTTGTTTGTTTTTTTAAATTGATTTTGAGAAGTTAAGATCGATCGTTAATTGATGTTTTTGTTTGAATTGATTTGAAAAGTGACGAACGATCGTCAATTAAAGATTTTTGTTTGAATTGATTTGATTTGATAAGTGACGAACGATCGTTAATTTAAAGATTTTTTTTATCTTTGCCAAAGATCAAGGTGGCAGGCGCCAAGCCCCCAGCTTACCCCGAGATGTTGGAATTGAATTAATTTGAGAATTGACGAACGATCGTCAATTAAAGAGTCATTTGATCTGTGTAGGAGATCGAGGTGGCAGGCGTCGAGCCCCCAGCTTACCCCGAGGTGCTGGCTATCTTCATTATTTTCATTGCATAGGAATGCATTGGAGTTGACTCTTATTTTAAAATACGTGGCAGTGTCTCAGCAGGTAGCGTTCTGAAGGGTGGCCAACCGGTTACGGGCTATAGCCATCGAGGTGCTCTCAGGTGGTCGGGATCAACAGGTATGAACCTCTTTACTCCCTTTCCATTTTATTGTATTTTTTTGTATTTTCGAAATGAAACGAGTGAAATGAGGCATTTCTTCACAGAGAGAGCTGGAGCGAGAGTTGGCGGAGTCCCGGAAGGAAACGCCTCGTCTATCGAGGGAGCTGGAGGCCACGGATGCTGAGATCGCCGCTCTGGAGCCGAGTGTAGCGGAGCTGGGTGGCGATGAGGATTAGTTGTCATTTTTTATGTCCTTGACTCGTACATTTTGACTTGGTTTTGTTTATTTTGACTTTGTCTCGGGCGAAAGCCCCTGCTTTGGATTTTAGGATTTTATCTAGGGCGAGAGCCCTCACTTTGATGTACATGCCTCTCTTGAGTTCCTCTGTTGTTGGGTATTTTCTGTTCCCGAAGGCCAGTCTGAAAAACAGATTTCATAGACGACGATTTCTGCCGTCATGCCGCCGAAAATCACATAGAATTCAAATAATTTACATGAACCATATTGGCACCCTAAACTGGCATAAAAACGGGCTACCCCCTAAACAAGATTTGTAAAGGAAATGTATAAGTATTGAAATGACTAGACATGTGTAAGTGTTTGAAAGAAATAAAGAGGAGTGAAAATGAATAAGTGTGGTCATTTCGCGGCTATGTCGTCTTCTGTCTTGAAAAGCGAACGTGACAAGGATTAGGAAATCCTAGATGAAGTTAGTTAAGAAACTTATGAGATTTTCCTTTATTATTATCGAATTTCAAATGCAAATGCAGATGTCCTTCTATATAAAATAATGACGGGTTGAATCCTGTAAAGGATTGCCTACGCATTCATTAAAAAATGAAATCAAACCCTGTGCGTAGTTCGAAAATGTAAAAGAATAATTGTTCGAAGCAAGAGCTTGTAATGAACTTAGAATTCAGTTTATTTGATGACATGAGGAGATCCAAATGTCACAATGCAAGAGCATAGCGACATTGATTTTGACTAGCTAGGGGTCGGTGTTATTTCGTGTCGCACGAGCGTCACGTGGTTTATGCGAGGCGCATTTTTTGTTTTTTTTTGTTGCCTGAGAATTTGAATGAGTTTTGTCGTCTTTACAGTAACAAGCTCGGCGAATTACGCAAACCTAATACTATAGAAACAAAATACTTTTGTGACCGTATAAGCTTAGTGTACATCCATCGAATTCTTAACTACTAAACAAGGGTGAAAAAAAGAGAATGAAGTGGAAGGTTCTAATGGTGTTAGAAGACACTGCAAATCTGTGTATCTCTCTCACTCACCTAAATGAATGAAAGGATTGTCCCAAAAGGCTTGGAGAAATAGTAACTGCAAATTGAGTCGTCTGAATTATGACTATTTAAGGGATTTTGTTTTGTTTGTAATTTTTGACTGGAGAGATTTTTTTGGTTTTTGAAACTTTGAATTTGTATTTATTGACTGGATTTTTTTTGTCTTGATTTATCTCGTGAATATTTGAAAATCTTTGAGACTTTTGATTTGAAGTTGTTGGACTGTTTTTGATTTGAAGTCGTTGAACTGTTTTTGATTTGAAGTCGTTAGGTTGTTTTTGATTTGAAGTCGTTGGACTATTTTTTTTTTAGTTTTAGGCACGATTGCATTAAAAATTTGGTTTGACCCTCGGGTGAGATAGTTTTCTAGCACCCATGGCAAGTGTATTGAATTGTTTGGCATAGTATGCAATTTGTCTTTATGTGGTAGTCATACAAAATATATGAATTGACAAGCCGGGTAGAAAAATGGAGTCTCCAAACCTAGAGGTCACCTAGAGATACGGTGATCAAGGAATTTTCACATCACAAGATATGGAAAAGATGGTAAATGCACGCCCTAGTTAAGGCTCATTCTAAGAGGTCGAGTGATCTACACTAAAGAGATACGACGTAAAGTATTTTGAGTCTATTCTACTAGTAAAGGGTAAAATGTAGAACAAGTGACTAATAAAAAGTACATGTGCTCTGTTTTTCTTTTCTGTTTTTGGCAACTAAAAAAGGACAAGGATGGTCCTATTTATTAGCAAATGAAAACATAGTGAAGACAAATAGCTCATTTCCGATATCGTCCTCAATTCTTGTTTCTAACACCATTAAGTCTTTGGAAGACTTTATGTTTTGCTATCTCACGTGGTTTGCATAAACGGGTCTCAAATTGTCCACGAACTTTCCCACAAGAGTGGCTTCATCTGGACATTCAACAAGTTGTGTTCTAGTCTTCCTATACCTACTTAGGAAGTCGGTGAAACCTTCTTTCGCATTTTGGGGTAAAATCTCTAGAGTGCGCAAATTTACTTGGATTTCAGCATTGTCTGCATATTAGTTGGCGAACTCGATTGCGGCATCATCCCAGGTTTCAATTTTCTTATGCTCCAGAGAATAGCATTACTGCTTAGGAAAAGTGTCGAGAGATGAAGGAAAGATCCTTAGGAAAATCTCATCTTTGATGCCTTTGATAGACATATAATCTCTGAAAGCACGAATGTGATTCAAAGGGTTCTCATGAAAGTCCATAGACCTTAATTAGACTTCTCTAATTAGTTACTAAATTACTTTTTAATTTAGTGTTTAGTGATCTATGTAACATGCATGCAAATATTAAGACATTATATAAAAGAAGAAATATCTTCACATTGAAAAGGAAATTAAATGGGCACAATAAGAACTCCTTCTTATTGATCTTGAGCTATAAACAAGGATGATCCAAGAACAATCTCCAAATTAGAAGACTTCAAGTTGCACCAAGATGATACCAAATAATCTATTCTTATTATTAACTAGATAATAAGATAGATATAATACTACTAATATTTAGTAATACTTAGTAAATATTAGTATTGTGAGAGTTTTAGTGAGAAGGTGAGTTTTAGAGAGATATGTGAATTAAGCAGAAAATGAAGTATTCAAAAAATGAACAACTATTGTCCATTTTATAGCAAAAATGGCCGGACCTCATGTGTCCAAATAGCCCCTTATTTTTGTTATTTTATTCACATGTAATGTAGTGGAGTATGGTAGTGTATGTAATGATATTGAAATGCATGATATGTCATTATCATAAGGTTGCTTGTTTGCATAAACAAGAACAATTATCATCACTACTACTACTACCATGACCGGCCATTCTTGGCTCAAAATAGTCCATTTTGATTTTTGATATTTGTCCCACAAATACTTATTAATCATATATTTAATTATCTTATATAATTAATGTGTTAATTTGGTCATATAACAATTATATGACACAAATTAATAAACAATATGTACTTAACATTTAAGTGATATTTTACCATTATATCAATATATAATGGGTCCTACAATGCTTAGTTAATTTATTTTACAACTCCTTGTAAATATAATTAACTAATTACCTCTATCTCAAAACCTCAACTAATTTAGTAATTTAATGATTAATTACTAAGTTAAATCTTATTTAATCATATTAAAATAAGATATAAATTTATCAGTCAATTATTACATAATTGAAAAATAAACTTAATCGAATTTGAGTTCCGAACTCATTTTCTAATAATTAACTCTCGTACATATCAAATATATGTAATGGACTAACAAATTGTATCATATACAAATAATTAGTTACTATTTGGATTTCATCCTATAGATGTGACCGAAAGGGATCAGTTGATCACCGCCGTCATACGACCATAACGTCAAACTCTAGTCAGCCAACCGTTATTGAATTACAATAATCAACTGACTAATCATATATATATAGTCAATAAACATCCCAGTTATATTCCTTAAATGAGATTTAATATGTGGCGCACTATTGCGGAGGACACCTACTCCAACAATATTCCACTTGTCTGACACAAGTGTGCGTCACCAATTCTCTTGTCTCTTTATCATATCTCCCACTCAACGCAAGGTGTCTTTCAGGTTGCACTTGCAATTGATTATATCTAGAGTGGTTTTCTCGATAGGGATCCCTTTGCGAGCGTGGCCACGCATTTACAGTAACTACTCCTCGAGTGGCCTGAAGATGTTTATACCCAACGTGGGTGGACAATTCCTGTTGACTCATCTACTCTGTATGATGTAGATCACCATGACCCAGAAGATGTCCAGCGGCCTCCTTTTACGGCACGACCTAGAACATCAACCAAAACCAATCGAAAAAACTGCACCGACTCAGATAGACGGTCGCCAGTCAAAGAATCGACTCATAGGAATAAGATAGAAGACCCTGCCACGACCAGGCATCAATTTAATTGATTTAAGGGTCTCTACAAAGGTTACTGTCCGACAGAGTGTCATACAGTCTGTCTATGTAATCGACCAGTAATCTTCATGACCCCATGGTGTTGAACCAACCATCGATCGACTTACAATCTAGTCACTTTGAGACGTCACCTCATTGAGTGACTAGGGACAAAATACTAAGTTCGTCCTATTCACTTATATAGGGTCCAACATTGTCTTACAATCTATTCGGATAAACAAAGTATTAAATTTAGTCAAACTAAACAAAAAATTTATAATAAAACTCGAACAATGAATGCAATTATCAAATATGAAATAATTAATACAACATTCAATTATTACATATTACATAATCTTAAGGAATTCTGGTACACGTCTCAATCCCATTGTGACGACATGACCATCATGCTTAGCCTTTGACAAAGGTTTTGGTTAAAGGATCAACAACGTTGTCATCTGTCCCAACCTTAAAAATGTCAATTTCCTTTCTGTCCACGTAATCTCTAATTACATGATATTTCCTAAGTACATGTCTAGACTTGTTACTAGACTTGGGCTTTTTTGCTTGAAAAATAGCCCCACTGTTATCACAATAAATCGAGATAGGATCTTTGGCAGTAGGGACTACCGCTAGTCCTTCCAAAAATTGCCGAATCCACACAGCTTCCTTTCCAGCTTCAGACGCTGCAAGGTACTCTGCTTCTGTTGTAGAATCCGCTGTAACGCTTTGCTTGAAACTCTTCCAGCAAAAAGCTCCTCCATTCATCATATAAACATAGCCGGATTAAGATTTCATATTATCCCTATTTGTCTGGAAACTGGCCTCTGTGTAACCCTTTACACGTAACTCAGTCTCATCTCCAAACACTAAGAACGAATCCTTGGTCCTTCTCAAGTACTTAAGGATGTTCTTTACGGCTATCCAAAGACTCTCACCTGGATTGGATTGGTAACGACTAGTCATGCTCAAAGCATATGCAACAACGGGACGAGTGCACATCATAGCATACATGATTGATCCAACAGCAGATGCGTAAGGGATCAATTTCATGCGTTCAATCTCCTCCGGTTTGGTAGGGCACTCTTACGTGCTCAAGGTGATCCCACTACCCATAGGAAGAAAGCCTCTCTTATATTAGAGTCTTTCATGTTGAACCGATTAAGAATTTTATCAATATAAGTTTCTTGACTTAATGTCAATATCCTTTTAGATCTATCCCTATAGATCCGGATACCTAAGATGCGCTGGGCCTCTCCTAAGTCTTTCATTTGGAAATGAATCCTTAGCCACTCCTTTACATAAGTGAGCATTAGTATATCAATCCCAAGGAGTAGTATGTCATCTACATACAAGACTAAGAAAGTTACTTTACTCCCACTAAACTTTATGTATAAACATGGTTCCTCGACACTTCGAGTGAAACCATTTTGTTTAATTACATGATCGAAACGATGATTCCAACTCATGGATGCTTGTTTAAGACCATAGATGGATCTCTTAAGTTTTCATACTTTCTTAGGGTTTGATGGATCCACAAAACCTTCAGGTTGTGTCATGTACTTTTCCTCTTCTAGAATCCCATTCAAGAAGGCGGTTTTGACATCCATTTGCCAAATCTCATAATTATGAAATGCGGCAACCGCTAAGATAATCCTTATGGATCGAAGCATGGCGACTGGGGCAAAGGTTTCGTCATAGTGAAGACCATGAAATTGGGTGAAACCATTTGCCACCAATCTAGCTTTGTAAACATCATTATGTTTATCTATGCCAGTTTTGATCTTATAGATCCACTTACACTGAAGAGGTCTTACCTCCTTAAGTAAATCAACCAAGTCCCATACTTGATTGTCGTACATAGAATCCATTTCGGATTGCAGGGCTCCAAGCCATACCTTTGAGTCGGGACTAGAAATGGATGCTTTATAGTTAGTAGGTTCGTTACTTTCAAAAATTAACACATTATAGTCACCACCTTCCTCTATAATACCAACATATCTATCAGGTTGATGACTAATTCTGCTTGACCTCCTAGGTTCGGAAGGAATTATAACCGTGTCCGACGAAGAGGTAACGTTTTCTTCGTTTTCCTCTATGTCCTTTTCGGTTTGTGGCTCTTGGACTTCATCAAGTTCAAATTTTCTCCCACTCTGTCTTTTAGAAATAAAATCATTTTATAAAAAGCCTGCATCACGAGACACAAACACTTTGTCCTCGTGTTTATTGTAGAAGTAATAACCACGTGTTTCCTTTGGATATCCTACAAATAGATATATGTCGGATTTGGGTGCGAGTTTATCTTTAGACTTATTCTTAACAAACGCCTTGCATCCCAAAATTCTCATGAACGACAAATAAGGGACTTTCCCTGTCCATATCTCATATGGAGTCTTGTTTGCCGCTTTAGTCGGGCTTCGATTTAGTGCGAATATTGCAGATAAGATAGCGACACCCAAAAAATAATCAGGAAGCTCTGTCAGACTCATCATAGATCGAACCATATCTAATAAAGTTTGATTTCTCCTTTCGGACACACCATTTAATTGAGGTGTGCCAGGAGGAGTCGATTTTGATACTATACCACAATATTTTATGTGTTAATCAAATTCATTGTTCAAGTATTCACCACCACGATCGGATCATAGGGCTTTAATCTTTTTATTCAATTGGTTTTCCACTTCATGTTGAAATTCTTTGAATTTTTCAAAAGCATCACTTTTGTGCCTCATCAAGTAGACATATCCATGTCTACTCAGGTCGTCGGTAAAAGTAATGAAGTAGTGATAACCACCTCTATCATGGATAGTCATTGGGTCGCACACATCCGTATGTATAAGGCCTAATACTTCACTTCCTCGTGCCCCTTTTCCCGTAAAAGGAGCACTAGTCATCTTGCCTAGAACAAAAGATCCGCATACACCATAAAATTAGTAATCGAATGGCTTGAGTACTTAAGATAAAACAAGTCTGTTTATGCGTCGTTTGTTTATGTGCCCTAAATGACAATGCCAAAGGTATTATTGATTAGGTTCACCCGTTTTAAGCCTCTTGTTATCTACATGATAGACCTCTTTTGCAATATCTAGAACATAAAGACCTCCAATAGAAATGGCCTCGCCATATATCATTTCATCAAACGAAAATGTACAACGATTGTCCTTATTACAAAAAGAAAAACCTTCCATGTCTAACACGGAAATGGAGATAATGTTCTTGGTAAGAGTTGGTACATAATAGCAATTATTTAAATACAACTCTAAACCATTAGGCAAAAGAAGAACGTAGGTGCCCACGAAAACTGTGGGTACCTTAGCTCTATTTCTCATTCGTAAGTCCACGTCATCCTTGGCTAGTGCACGCGCGTCCTTCAGCCCCTGTACATGATTACAAAGGTGAGAACCACAACCGCTATCAAATACCCAAGAAGAGGTACTAGCAAAGTTAATATCTATCATATAGAGTGATGAAAGAATTTTACCTGACGTTGTCACACAACCGTCCTTCTTGTCTTTCAAGTATTTGGGGCAATTGTGTTTCCAATGCCCTTTGCCATTACAATAATAGCAATCCGCGTCCGCGTGTTTGTTGACTTTGGGCTTGGGCTTAATAAAGACCTTGCCACTTTTCTTGAAAAGAGTCTTACCCTTTCCTTTGTCCTTCTTCACTCTAAGGCTCTTGTTCTTCAATTTCATTGAAAGAACATCCTTGGGTTCACTCCCACTAGCCTCCATGTCCCTCTCCGCTTGGGTGAGGATTGCATGGAGTTCATGGAAACTCTTTTCCATGTCATTCATGTTGTAGTTCACCCTAAAGTGGGTGAACTTTGGTGTGAGTGAATGAAGGATTCTACCCACCACTAGCTCCCTTGGAATCTTGCACCCTAGACGTTCTAAGGTGTCGGCGTGCTCAACCATTTTGAGCACGTGTGGGCCAAACTTTTTGGCCCTTTTGGAGCTTAATCTCAAAGAATTTCTTAGCCGCCTCATATAGGAGAATCTTAGGGGCTTGCGAAAACATTGATATTATCCTCGTGAATATCTCATATGCATTGAGGGATATCAATTGGAGTTTGAGTTTGGGTGAGAGAGACCAAATCAAGACATTCTTGACGTGAATCGCGACCTTCAAATAAAGGTCATATTCAACCCGAACCACCGCGGTCGATCTTGACCCGGGTTCGGGGAGAGGGGCTTCGATCAAGTAGCGAAGCTCGTTATCGGATATCGCGGCGCTCTTGATCGTTGATTCCCATTCAACGAAGTTACTACCGTCATCTTTTAGGACACATTTGTCCATGACGGACATCAACCATGAGTCCTTACCTAAGGTTGCGGTATTCCATGATGTTGACATTGTGCGAATATGGTTACTACAACAAAAAGAAATATATAAACATTCATTTTATGATAATTTACTTGAAAAACATTTTAACAAGTTTAGCATTTATATAATGACCCCTCACTAAATTATATAAATAATTCCAAGACCCATTTTTAAATAAAAATAGTCATCGTTTGCTACCTTTATCTAAAATATGTAAGTCATTTCTAGACTAATTCTAGCCCTAAAACTCTTGGTTGAGGGATTTTAACTAAATCCATCTCCTAGTCCCAAGATAACACTTATCTCGTTGAGTCCAATCCAATTTTGGCTTGTGATCGTATCACCCTACTTACCAGAGGTAAAAAGGGACCCACGAGCGTGGTAGCCCTAATGAACACGGGATTCATAGGTATTACTAATTGGTAAGGCTAATCTCAATTTTTAAATATGTGAGAGATCTTGTCAATTTAGTCATTAATTCCCTATAAGTGAACTAAATCGGTGAATTTTGAATAACGTTAAATTGACAATAACGGAAAAATAAAATGCATGTGTGACGATTTTGGCATGAGCGGAAATAAAGCAAGAGACCAAGCAACGAAAAAATCCTAGTATGGCCACCTAGCTAATCAAATTAACTAGACAATTACAAATTCGGAAACCAACTCCTTGGTCCCTTGCCTCTTTACTTGGAACGCCTTCCAAAAATGGCACCGTCTTGAGGGAGTCACCGGTCTTCATAATAAATAATTACAGATATACAAATTCCCATTACACATTTATTCTATAAAATGAAACTATTAAGTATTACAAACCGGCGATACGAGATCGCAACAAAAATTACAACCAAACTGTTAATTCCTTACATTACGGGTAAGAGCGATTAAAAATAACTAGGCCATACTAGGTACAAAATTTGCATAAATTATTAAATAAATGACATTCATTCATTCAACTATAAATAAAATAAATTGTTGTAAAATTCATGCCAAAATCGCTCTAAACACATTCATGCTCATTGTAGCTCGATTTTACGGGATTTATTGATTTTTAACCATTAAAAATCAATATCAACATTTAAATCTTATTTAAATTCAAAATAATTATCTAAACTATTTTAGAACTCAAAATTATTCCCTACTATTTTTTTTGGTCATTAATTAGATCGATTTGATTTTATTTGCTAAATATAACGGTTTAATCATAACTTTTATGTAATAAACCCAAAATAAAATATAAACATCATAAAGATTTGAAACAAAAACTTTTGTACATTCTGGAACATTTTCAGGAACTCCAAAAATAAAAACATTTGCACAAAAAAAAAATTAAATTCATTTTATGAACAAATAACTTTGTATTGAACGATTTTATCAAATAAAAACCATTGAATATAGTAAAACAGTGAAAACAATTATGAAATTTCACCAAGATTTTATAAATCAGAATTTAAAATGTACCAAAAATTTTCATGACCATAAAATGACGTTTCACTTTTATGAACATTATAATCTCATATTATCAACTTTTATCTTATAAAAACCAATAAACATTTAATACTTAATTAAAAGTCACGAAATTTTACATACAGTATGTAATACATTCATGTGAGATCATATTATAATTTCATGGACTGAATCAATAAGAAACTATTTTTAGTTAACTTTTAACATAAAATATGCATATTAACTCGGTTTAAAAGCCAAAAATCAAAATAAATAGCAAATTAATCCCTAAAATCACGAAATTTGACCACAAACATTTTGAAGTCAGTAGGTATATATGCACCAAAAATTTCGTCGAAATCTTATTTTAACTCAAATTTTTTGATTTATTAGTTATCTTATAACTTTAATAAAAAATGTCCAAAATGAACATGCATACTACAAGCTAGCTCTGATACCACATGAAATTCCATAGACCTTAATTAGACTCCTCTAATTAGTTACTAAATTACTTGTTAATTTAGTGTTTAGTGATCTATGTAACATGCATGCAAATATAAAGACATTATATAAAAGAAGAAATTCTTCACATTGAAAAGGAAATTAAATAGGCACAATAAGAACGCCTTCTTATTTATCTTGAGCTATAAACAAGGATGATCTAAGAACAATCTCCATATTAGAAAACCTCCTTCAAGTTGCACCAAGATGATACCAAATAATCTATTCTTATTATTAACTAGATAATAAGATAGATATAATACTACTAATATTAGTATATATTACTACTCTAGTAATACTTAATAAATATTAGTATTGTGAGAGTTTTATTGAAAAGATGAATTTTAGAGAGATATGTGAATTAAGCACAAAATGAAGTAGTCAAAAAATGAACAGCTATTGTCCATTTTATAGCCAAAATGGCCGGACCTCATGTGTCCAAATGGCCCCTTATTTTTCTTATTTTATTCACATGCAAAGTAGTGGAGTATGGTAGTGTTTGTAATGATTTTGGAATGCATGATATGTCATTATCATAAGGTTGCTTGGTTGCATAAACAAGAACAATTATCATCAGTACTACTACTACCATGACCGGCCATACTTGGCTCAAAATGGTCCATTTTGATTTTTGATATTTGTCCCACAAATACTTATTAATCATATGTTTAATTATCTTATATAATTAATGTGTTAATTTGATCATATAACAATTATATGACACAAATTAATAAACAATATGTACTTAACATTTAAGTGATATTTTACCATTATATCAATATATACTGGGTCCTACAATGCTTAGTTAATTTATTTTACAACTCCTTGTAAATATAATTAACTAATTACCTCTATCTCAAAACCTCAACTAATTTAGTAATTTAACGATTAATTACTAAGTTAAATCTTATTTAATCATATTAAAATAAGATATAAATTTATTAGTCAATTATTACATAATTGAAAAATAAAGTTAATCGAATTTGAGTTCCTAACTCATTTTATAATAATTAACTCTCGTACATATTAAATATATGTAATGGACTAACAAATTGTATCATATACAAATAATTAGTTACTATTTGGAATTCATCCTATAGGTGTGACCGAAAGAGATCAGTTGATCACGGCCGTCATACGACAATAACGTCAAACTCTAGTCAGCCAACCGTTATTGATTTACGTTAATCAACTAACTAATCATATATATAGTCAATAAACATCCCAATTATATTCCTTAAATGAGATTTAATATGTGGCGCACTATTGTGGAGGACACCTACTCCAATATCTCGTGCCCCATGAACTTTGGGATGTGAGTCATGTTGAAATTGATTGGCAATTGGCTATTTACATCTTCATATTTGCGATTATTCTCCCTTAGATTTTATCTCCCTTGAGGTACATTAGTTACTCCTCCAAGTACTGGAGTCGCTTTTCAGTTTCAGTAAGAACAGGTAGAGGATTGACTTCTGGTTGTCCCACAGAAGGTGGAATGTTATCATGCACACTAGCATCAAGAATGTCTGCGGGAGAAATCCTAGTTTCTATAGCAACAATTCGGCCTTCAATGGCTTTGAGGCAAGCATAAGCTTGGTCCTGACTTGTTTGAAGATGAATGAGCGCAGCTAGGATTAGATCATTACCATTCGGGTTTTACTCGGGTTGATGAACACTTGCTTGACTAGTTCCCGAAATCTTGGAAACTGAGGTAAGAGACCGAAGACGGATCAAAACATGATTGACCATTCTAGTACAGTACACTTACTCATAGGGACCCGACTTTTGAAGTGGGAGTGGGCCACTGTGTTTAAGTGAGTTTTGAAAATGACTAGTTTTGATATGTTTGTCCTAATTAACCGTAGTGTGGTTGTAGGAGTGTCGACTTGAAGTGGGGAAAAGAGGATTTTGACAGCACACTTGGACAGAGTTTTGACTCATTTTGCGCTACTTTAGGCCACCTTTGAAAATGCTTTACAGTTTTGAAAAAGGATTTTGTTTTGAAAAAGTTCGTGATGGTTTTATTTACAAAATGGTGATCATGTATGGGTTATACACATTTATACAAGCGTTATAACGGTATGCTGAGTGCTTTTAGAAGGTTTTGGTTTAAAGGGTGGGTTGACATACCAAGTAATCAAACCTGGGTCTATGGAGAGGTCCGCGCCAAACATGAATAAGGTCGGTTCCTAGTCCAATTCCTCAAGTAGTGAAAGCTCTTGATACTAACATGAGTATATATGTACCGCGGTATGATTGACGTCAATTGCTATCCATTCTTAGGCCCAGATAAGAATTTGGAACGCCCTGACATGACGATTGATCGAAACGGGTTGGGTTGAACCTTAAAAGGCCAAATAAAACTACCTAAGAAGGTCGAGTAATGAAAATTGACAACTCTCTCGTACAAACTATTCCTTAACCTTGTTCAAGTTTCACCTTGGGTAACATGTAAGTGTATAATCTCCAGCAGAGTCGTCAAACTGTGATACACGGATTGGTGATCCTTACCGAACTGTGGTACACAGGGAACCACGGAGGGGCGCACTTGGATGGACAAGCGTAGAAATTCGCATTTGTGGAGTCAGCACCAATTTTGATGGAAAATTGGAACCGTTCAAATACTTTAAGTCATTTCAAGAAACAAATTAATGACATGAACACTAAGAACTCGTTAACCTTAGCATTCTATGACTAGAATGACTCTCGTACATGCCAATGAACACGGATGTTCATAGAGATCTGGTGTAAGGGGTGAGGGTACGTATTAGGAAGCTCTTTTGCAGCAGGAGCTCACCCAAGGGGCATTGATGATCAAGCCACAAGCCAGACAAGCATGACCCCAAGACCCCTTCAGATGGAAGCTCGAGTCAAAAGGTCCAAACAATAAGCCATGACAAGCCAAAATCAAGTCAGGCCAAGCCAAGTCATTGAGGAAGATAGTCCAGGGCTCATCAAGCCATGCCAAGTGCCAACTCAGTCTACATTACCCACACAAGATAGAAACAATGTCAGTCAGAACCAGGCAGACCAGTCAGCAAACCCAGCACCAAGGAGGTACACCAGAGCATCCCAGCCACCCCCACCATGGCCTACCATCAAGCCAACCCCCTAATCAACATGTTTTTCCAGGATAATCCCTTTTGAAGTCTAGCAAAAACTCAAGAAACAAGCAGCCCAAGCTAGAGTCCAATGAACATTAAAGCAGAGAAGGTACAAGTTCAGATTGTGGCTTTCCTTTTGTTTAAGTCAACTTGTCCTCATCCAAGGCAGGTTTATCTAAGTCCTAATAAGAGTAGAGAGTCCCAAGGAGCAACAAAACATCCAGGCAAGGCAGCAAGACAACCAGAGCAACAGATTTCCATTTAAGGAAAACTCCAAAAACTGCTTTATTGCTTTTTGTTCAGTCTGTTTTGTGTCTTTGTGTCTGTATTAGTTAATTGTTAAACTCGTCCTCTTGTGAGGTCCTTAATTAGTAGATGTTGTAGTAGTTCAAGTCCAAAGCTGACCCTTAGATGGATCTTACATCCAAGGGTTCACATTGTATCAACCTCTCTATATAAGGAGGGTATTATGTATTGTTTTCAGTAGACTTTGATGAATGAATTAACTTTGAAAAATCCCTAAAATCTTTCAAACTTGTGCTAAGAGCTGTAGTTTGAGTCAAGCCTGATACATCTTCAAGGTGTCTGATCAGTGTCTTGCTTTGTGAGTCAAGTTAAATTTGTGCCTTGCTGTGATTAGCTTGCTTGCTGTTGACACTAAGTCTAGAGTGTTTGTGCTTTGCTGTAACACTTTGAACCTGACTCAGAACTAGTCTTTGAGTCCCTTCTCTTGTGCCTTGCTGTAGGGGAGTTTCTCTAAGTCATATCCTTTTAATTTTAGTCAATATAAACCACTCTCTCTAAAACAGCCCCCATTTCTGTCTGTATTTGTTTTCAGTTTTAGTAAGCATAGTTAAACATCTCTTAAACTCACAAGCCTTAGTTTTTTACACTCCAAATTGGTTATCAGAGATTTGGTTGAGAGTCTTAGTGAGTTCATTTTCCCTAACTACATATAAAAACACAAAAATAGTTCAATGAGTGAAGAGAGACTGGCAGGAGTAGAAGCAAGGATGGAGGACCTGGATGGGATTGTAACCAACCTAACCAGAGCCCTGGATCAGGTAATAGGCAACCAGTTGTTTGCTGGAGGAAGAGGCAGAGGACGTGGAAGAGGCCAAGGAGGAGGCAGAGGAAGGCCACCTGATGATGAAGAGTATCCAGACTCAGATGACTCAACAAGGAGCAGGGCTTCCATCCACAGGCACATAGATAAGCATCTTAAGGTAGACATCCCTGAGTTTTCTGGTAGTCTTAATCCTGATGATTTGTTAGAATGGTTAAGAGAAGTAGAAAGAATCTTTGAGTACAAAGGATATAATGATTCTAAGTCTTTTAAAGTAGCCATCCTTAAACTGAAAGGGTATGCTTCTCTTTGGTATGAAACCATGAAAGGGTTAAGGGCTAGGGAAGGAAAAGAACCCATCAAATCCTGGACCAAACTGAAAAAGAAACTGTTAGATAAATTTGTTGCTAAGGATTACACCCAGGATCTGTTTATTAAGTTGTCTAAGTTGAAACAATGAGACAAACCTATTGAATCTTATCTGAGAGAGTTTCAACAGCTCACCTTGCAGTGTGATATAAATGAGAAACCTGAGCAAAGGATTGCTAGGTACTTAGAGGGTCTAGATAAGAGCATTGTTAACAAGGTTAGGATGCAACCTCTGTGGTCATTTGATGATGTTGTTAACTTATCTCTGAGAATTGAAAAGATAGGGAAGACTAAGTCTGTTACACCAAAACATGTTAGGCCTTTTCAAACCAGACCTTACAGTGGATTGAGGACCATGGATACCCCTAAGACAGCACCCCCACCTACCTTAGACAAGGGAAAGGGCATCATGGGTCAGAAGCCAAGCACTTCATTGACTGAGAATAGAATTAGGTGCTTCCAATGTCAGGGCTATGGACATTTCAGGAAGGATTTCCCTTCTAAGAAGATCTTAACTATAATGGAGGTTGAGACTTGGGAAAAGAAAGGTCTAGTTGAGTATGAGAGGGATGAGCTTGAGGTTGAAGAAGTGGTGAGTGAGGAGGAAGAGCCTAGTCAGGAGGCAATAGTGGCACTCCCTGACACAGGCCACAGCTTGGTTCTATGGAGGGTAATGCACTCACAACAGATACCTTTGGAGGAGGATCAAAGGTCCCTCATTTTCAGGAGCAGATGTACCATACAAGGAAGGGTTTGTAACCTCATCATAGATGGAGGAAGCTGTACCAATGTGGCCTTAGTTACTATGGTTGACAAGTTGAAGCTAAGCACTCAAGAGCACCCTCACCCCTATAAGTTGAGATGGCTGAGTAAGGGAGCAGAGGTTAAGGTGGGCAAGCAATGTATGGTCCCATTCTCCATTGGAAGTGTGTACAAAGATGAAGTTCTGTGTGATGTGGTTCCAATGGATGCCTGTCACTTATTATTAGGAAGACCATGGGAGTTTGATAAAAGCTCCATACACCAAGGAAGAAGCAACACCTATTCCTTCAAGCATGGGAGCAGGAAGGTGACATTAGCCCCTTTGCCACCTCATCAGAAGAGCTATGGGAGTCCCAATGTGGCTGAAGACTTTAGTGGAGTCTTGTTTCTGTCTGAATCAGCAATGGTCAAAGAGTGTAGTGAAGAGCAACCTGTATTGATGATGCTTTCAAAAGAGGTTCAGGAAGGGGAGTCTAAGGTAATCCCTGCAGAAGTTAAACCCCTCATTGATTAATTCAAGGAAGGGTTCCCAGAGGAACTTCCTGATGGCTTACCCCCTTTGAGACGAATTGAGCATCAGATAGACCTTGTGCCAGGGTTTGTACTACCTAATAGACCAGCATATAGGTGTGATTCTAAGGCTACACAAGAGCTACAGAAACAAGTTGGAGAGTTGATGAGTATAGGGTTTGTAAGGGAGTCATTAAGTCCATGTGTTGTGCCTGCATTATTGGTTCCTAAGAAGGATGGGACTTGGAGGATGTGCATAGATAGTAGGGCTATCAATAACATCACAGTCAAGTACATGTTCCCTATACCTAGACTTGATGACATGTTGGATGAGCTGAGTGGTTCAAGGTTCTTTTCTAAGATTGATTTGAGGCAAGGTTACCATCAATTGAGGATCAGGGAAGGAGATGAGTGGAAGACAGCCTTCAAAACAAAGCATGGCCTTTATGAGTGGCTTGTCATGCCCTTTGGCCTGTCGAATCCCCCAAGTACCTTCATGAGATTAATGACATAAGTGCTTAGGCCTTGCCTAGGGAGATTTGGGGTGGTATACTTTGATGATATTCTCATCTACAGCAAGAGCAAGGATGATCATTTGAGGCATCTTGAGACTATGTTTGAAATACTTAAGGAGAGTAAGCTCTTTGGGAAGCTTGAGAAATGCACCTTTATGACTAAGAAAGTCAAGTTTCTAGGATATGTGGTGTCTGGCAGAGGCATTTCAGTTGATCAAGACAAGATCATTGCAGTTCAGTCTTGGCATGTTCCTAAGAATATCACAGAAGTGAGAGGGTTTCATGGCCTAGCATCTTTCTAAATGAGGTTCATTAAAAACTTTAGCACTATTGCAGCACCCCTCACTGAATGTATGAAGAAAGGAGAGTTCACTTGGACTGAGAATGCCTTGCAGGCTTTCAAATACATGAAGAAGCTCTTGTGCAATGCACCTATCCTCAGGTTACCTGATTTTAATTGCCTATTTGAGGTTGAATGTTATGCAAGTGGAGTGGGAATTGGAGCTGTCCTTATCCAAGAAAAGAAACATGTAGCTTATTTCAGTGAAAAGCTAAGTGGAGCCAAGCTGAGCTATTCTACATATGATAAGGAGTTCTATGCTCTTGTCAGGGCTCTAAGGCATTGGAGTCACTATCTGAAGCCCAAGCCTTTTGTCTTACATTCTGATCATGAAGCATTGAAGTACATAGGAGGCCAGCATAAGCTTAGTCACAGGCATGCCAAATGGGTGGACTTCCTCCAGTCATTCACCTTTTCTAGCAAATACAAAGAAGGAAAACAAAATGTGGTGGTTGATGCATTGTCTAGAAGATACACTCTACTATCAACCATGGAGCAAAGGGTTCTTGCCTTTGAGGTCATGAAGGATATGTATCAGGAAGATCCAGACTTTGCAGAAGATTGGTTAACACAGAAAGAGGGAACAAGAACCATTGACTCACCCTACACTCTACAAAATGGATTCCTGTTCAAAGGAAACAAGCTCTGTGTTCCCTGAGGTTCTTATAGGAGTCTATTGATCAGGGAGGTGCATGGAAGTGGCCTTGGAGGACACTTTGGGGTTCAGAAGACTGTGGACATACTGGAGGATCAGTTTTACTGGCCTAAGATGATGGGAGAAGTCCAAATAGTGCTCAGAAGGTGTGGAGTTTGTCAAAAAGCCAAGAGTTCATTTCAAGCAGGACCTTACACTCCCCTACCAGTCCCATGTAGGCCTTGGGAAGATGTAAGCATGGATTTCATAGTAGCATTGCCTAGGACAACAAGAGGGAAAGATTCTATCATGGTAGTTGTGGATAGATTTAGCAAGATGGCACATTTCATTGCCTGTAAGAAGACTGAAGATGCTGTGAGTGTGGCAGAGCTGTATCTTAATGAGGTGGTGAGGTTACATGGAGTTCCAAGGACTATTGTATCTGACAGAGACACAAAGTTTATGAGCCATTTCTGGAGAACATTGTGGAAGTTGCTTAACACAAGGTTATTGTTCAGCACCTCCCATCATCCTCAAACAGATGGACAAACTGAGGTGACTAACAAGACCTTAGGAAGGATCTTGAGGTGTATAGTCAGTAAATCTCTCAAAGACTGGGATTTAAAGCTGGCTCAAGCAGAGTTCTCTTTCAATAGAGCTCCATCAGCAGCCACATGCCACTCCCCCTTTGAAGTGGTCTATGGTACTAACCCCTTAATCCCTTTGAATTTGTCTAATGTGTGCAGGTCAGAGATCCACTATGATGCCAAGAAGAGGGTGGAACAAATGCTGAAACTCCATGAATCAGTCAGAAAACAAATTGAGAAAACTAATGATCTATACAAAAAGAATGCCAAGGTTCCTAAGGTCAAGAAAGACTTTGCCCCAGGAGATTTAGTGTGGATCAACCTAAGGAAAGAAAGGTTCCCTTCCAAAAGAAAGAACAAGCTGGAGCCAAGAGCAGATGGTCCTTTTCAAGTCATAGAGAAGATAGGTCCTAATGCCTACAGGATTGATGTACCAGGAGAATATGCAGTTCATGGAACATTCAATGTTGGAGATCTTAGTCCCTTCTATGAAGACTCTGAGGGAGAGGAAGTCACAGGCTTGAGGTCAAGCCCTTTTCAACCTGGGGAGGCTGCAGCAGAAGCTCACCCAAGGGGCATTGATGATCAAGCCACAAGCCAGACAAGCATGACCCCAAGACCCCTTCAGATGGAAGCTCGAGTCACAAGGTCCAAACAACAACCATGACAAGCCAAAATCAAGCCAGGCCAAGCCAAGTCATTGAGGAAGATAGTCCAAGGCTCATCAAGCCATGCCAAGTGCCAACTCAGTCCACATTACCCACACAAGACAGAAACAATGTCAGTCAGAACCAGGCAGACCAGTCAGCAAACCCAGCACCAAGGAGGTACACCAGAGCATCCCAGCCACCCCCACCATGGCCTACCATCAAGCCAACCCCCTAATCAACAAGTTTGTCCAGGATAATCCCTTTTGAATTCTAGCAAAAACTCAAGAAACAAGCAGCCCAAGCTAGAGTCCAATGAACATTAAAGTAGAGAAGGTACAAGTTCAAATTGTCGCTTTCCTTTTGTTTAAGTCAACTTGTCCTCGTCCAAGGCAGGTTTATCTAAGTCCTAATAAGAGTAGAGAGTCCCAAGGAGTAACAAAACATCCAGGCAAGGCAGCAAGACAACCAGAGCAACATATTTCCATTTCAGGAAAACTCCAAAAACTGCTTTATTGCTTTTTGTTCAGTCTATTTTGTGTCTTTGTGTCTGTATTAGTTAGTTGTTAAACTTGTCCTCTTGTGAGGTCCTTAATTAGTAGTTGTTGTAGTAGTTCAAGTCCAAAGCTGACCCTTAGATGGATCTTACATCCAAGGGTTCATATTGTATCAACCTCCCTATATAAGGAGGGTATTATGTATTGTTTTCAGTAGACTTTGATGGATGAATTAACTTTGAGAAATCCCTAAAATCTTTCAAACTTGTGCTAAGAGCTGTAGTTTGAGTCAAGCGTGATACATCTTCAAGGTGTCTGATCAGTGTCTTGCATTGTGAGTCAAGTTAAAGCTGTGCCTTGCTGTGATTAGCTTGCTTGCTGTTGAGACTAAGTCTAGAGTGTTTGTGCTTTGCTGTAACACTTTGAACCTGTCTCAGAACTAGTCTTTGAGTCTCTTCTCTTGTGCCTTGCTGTAGGGGAGTTTCTCTAAGTCATATCCTTTGAATTTTAGTCAATATAAACCACTCTCTCTAAAACAGCCCCCATTTCTGTCTGTATTTGTTTTCAGTTTTAGTAAGCATAGTTAAACATCTCTTAAACTCACAAGCCTTAGTAGTTTACACTCCATGTTTCATCGAACACCTAATCCCGCCTGCTTCGATAGCGGCCTCTACTAATGATTAGGGAAATCGTTTGTATTTGATATGTTATCGATTGTATGCATGCAATGCAACATTCAACAGTTTAATCCTAACATGTGAATTAGACTATGTCGGTGAACATGTAATTATCACACAATTATGTCAAAATTGGGATTTCAGAATGAAATACATATGATGGAAACAAAATCATACAATACAATGACTAAATGAGATTACAAAGGATTACGGGATCCACGTCATAAATATATACAAAATGGAGATTTGAAGAAAAGGAAAAGGTTTGAAAAACTAAAAGACAGATTAGGAGCGATAATACGACTAATAGTTAATTAATTACGTATTTAAAGCTACGTTAAGGGGAAAAGAGAAGTTCAGGGACAGAAGTCAACCCAGAACCGGCGCGGCAACAGCTGCGTCCTCTGAAAGAGGCGCAAGGCTTATTGCGTCCGTTCTTGAGTTGAATTCTGACTGTGAAGTCATAATCGCGAGCAGTTAATGTTGTTTTGTATATTTACGATGTATTATTGACTATGACTCAAGTAGAAGTGGTTTAACATATTCATTACTATAATTTATATCAAAAATGAATCCAGAGGTTTTATATGAACAAATCGAACCTTTAAAACCCATATTTGATTCAAAGATGAAAACCCGCTAATATTGAATTATTTGGGATCAGAGTCAAGAACAAAACGATTTATACAAGATTAAATATGATTTATGTACGAAGAAAAGAGAAAATAAGAAAAGGAAAACAAGGACGTAGAAACCAGAAGAAGAAGAAGAAGAGCTGGAGTAGGCAGCCTGTAGAAGAGGCGCGTCAAATGCTGCGACTCTTCGAAGAGGCGCAAATGCTTTTGCGTTTCTTCTCGACGTATAATGACTACTAAAAAGATTTTGTTAAAAAAGAGTTTTACTTCGAAATCGATTTTGAATTTACTTCTAACATGGATCTTACATTAATTGAACGAATAAAATAAATAGAATACAAAAAACGTGATTTACGCTCTCAGACTTAAATGTTTGACAAAACGAGATATACTAAGTTAATGTTTTAGCGATAGCTCAACTCGAATGTATGCAGAAAGTGCCCCTCTTAAAGGACTAAAATTGATTGATTAATTGATTGATTGATTGTGGTTAAATTGGTCGGTTAATGTAAACGTTACGGGTACCCGAAAGGATCTGAACTTACGTGGTCGATTGATCAAGCACGTAGATGTCGAAAAGCTTATAGCAAGGTCTAGAATGCAAAGAGAGAAGAAAAGGGAGGAAAACTCGCGTGCCTTAAAAGTTAGCACTGAGCTCTCCTTTTATAGCAGAAAAATGCGAAGAGTTCAAGAACAACTTAAACTTATCTGAAAAAGGAGGAAACATGTTGAGGAAGAGGCGCAGCAGGAACTGGAATCCTTCGAAGAGGCGCATCACCTGCTGCATTATTTCCCCAGAGCTTTCGTTCTGCGGAAGGAAGATTCCCACGTTTTTATTACGGAATTGTGGTAGATCTATACTTTCCTTTTAAAAGATACGAGATATAGTTTATCAAAAAGATAGAATTTGAAGATTTAATAAAATATCTAGAATATTCTAGAGCATTCCGACTCGGCATTTTAAAACGGTTTCCAGAAAACGAAGCGGTTTTCAACCCGGACTCCAAATAAATTCTAATGATTGTCAAAACGACCGTACTGGTGCGTAGATGACGACCAAGGGGGTAGACACAAGTGTTTGAGTTATCACTTGACGATAAACTTATGAACTGTCATTAATCGTTCCACGTACAAAACATGTGGCCCAATCATCACTGAGTGGTTGGCGGAACGTGTAGAACTGAGGTATCTACAGTTGGTCAGCGTCGGCTGGTCATTGTCCTAGCAAGAGGAGAGTGGTCGGGTGGTTCTGGTGGGGTCGAGAGTGGGGTAAGTTGGTCGGGTTAGTGTCGTGGTGGAGGTCGGGAGGGTGTCGTGGTTTTTTGGCAAGGTTGGGGTTGTTGAAGTGGTCGGGGTTTTAAAAGTTTGTTAGTGGGTTAAAGTTACAATATCAATGAATAATGTTACCTAAATTTAAGACTAACGTTACACAAGGTTAGATTAAAGTTACATAAAATTGGACAAAAGGTAAGTAAAAATAAACTCAATTTATATAAAATTTGACTAAAGTTAAATAAAATGTGACCAAAATTACATTAAATTAAAATAAGGTTACATAAAAGTTTACTATAGTTAGGTAAATTGAAATTATTATATAGAAAATTATATTTATTACATAATTTTAATATTTTATTTACAAAATGTCCCTCTAAAACTATAGTTACACTTGCAAAAGATTAAATTTACTTTTCCTATAACACTAAATTTACATAAAATCTTAGTTAAGACTATATAAATTCAAATTAATATATAAAATAGACTATATTAGCATGAAGTTACACCATTAAGGGTTGAAGTTACACTCGTAAAAGACTAGATTGTTATAAAGTTTAAAAAAATTTAAAGTTACATTCGTAAAAGAATAAAGTTTGAAAGATTTGTTTTAAAGTTACAAAAACTTGTTCTAAATTGCAAAATTCAAATTAGCATGAATTAGTAGTAGGTGAGTGTGTTTAATGCTTTTAATATCATCCATTCATCTCTTGTAAGATCTAATGGTTTAGATGAGAACTTAGGGGCTCACGTGAATTAAGGGACTTACCTGAAACTGACTCTCTCTCTATATATATTTCAAAGAATTTTGACTATAATTGAATGTTCGGCAAAGTTTGAAACTTGAAAGACAATGTTGTAGAAGTGAATGCATTAAATAAAAGAAGGGGTTTGAGAAATAAGATCCCAAATTTGGTTATAATATGGTAATATAAGATAATTATGGAAATTAATTATATATACAACGATTCTTGTACCAGAGAATCCTTCCTCGGAAATTTTGAACTCTTAGGTACTTAAAACCTTATACTTCAATCCATCCGGATGCAAGTCTCTATTTTGGAAATTAAATTATAGATGAACACAAACATCTTGATCCTTTCCACCTTTACCGCCAAAGAAAAACCCGAATCCTTCGAACCATTCAGGACTTCCGACTTCAGCAACAAAATAACATCGTGACTCAACGATTTTTGGATTTTGAGGTGGGCTTTCATTGATTTTAACATCTTGAACATAACAAGTTCTGGTTTTCATCCCAACTTTAAAAGTGCCAGTTCCCATTGGCGGACTAGTATTCCACCCCTCTGGTGTATAGACTTCTCCACCAACTCGAATAGTTGTGGGCCCATCGCTTAAGGAACCGAAATACTCACCTTGCCAAAATCCTACGCTTTTATAGTTTGCACTTACAAACCACTTTCCAAATACTTCAACCTTGCAGGAAAATAAAACAAAATTTCATATGAAAAACTGTCGTATACTCTACATGTACTGGTCATTTGATATAGTACTTTGTTTTATGGTGTTATATGTTATTTGACTACAAACAGTCTTTCTATTTTGACAATTCTTTCAAAGTGTAAACTGGTGTTCACTTTTATGTTAGTCTATTTCACATTAAATAGTTGTTGCTAGCTATAAGTGAATGTTTTCTTTCTTGAAAATGTCTTGTGTTAAATCAAAGGTAAACAAATAATCAGCAGGATTTGATAGATATAACAATAATTTTCCATAATTGTGATGAGAATAAAGTGACTCGGATTTTTTACTTACCCGAGCTATATAAATTTCCAAATGCTTAAAATCGGAAGTTCCGACGGTAGACGGAGTCAATACATCGCCGAATTTAAGGTCCGTCGTCCTCCACAACGGGATAAAATCAGAACAATCGGTATCCCAACAATTTGCTTGGTTGTTACCCTACTCGTGAAATTTAATTAAAAAAATGAACTACACCTTGAAATATGTTGTGAATAAAACTTATATGGGTGGAACTACTTACCATGTAATACGTGAAGAAATGAATGTTATTGTCCTTGTAGTAGCAAGGATTGACCTATATTTATAGATAAAATACAATGTCGATTGATTACAAAATTCTTCATCGATCTGAATAATGGATGTCTTAGCAAAAGGTGTGAGATTTTAGTTTCGAAAAAAAAAATTACTCTCTCTGTCTCATTTATTTGTTTGTCTTTTATATTTTTTGTGAGGAGTATTTTAAACAAAGGCAAACAAATACTCCCTCGGATCCAGACGAAAGGTAACATATGTAAAGATGGAGTATAAAAGAAACACAAATTCTCATTTGTGACGGGCATATCCGTCGCAAGCTTGCGACGGATCAAATACTACCCATGTGGGGTAGATAAGACAAAAGCAGAGTGTCTTGGGAGTAGCATTTTATTTTGTCTGATCTACCCACATGGATAGTATTTGACTCGTCGCAAGCTTGTGACGGATATACCCGTCACAAGGAAGAGTTGTTGTAAAAGAAAAGGTGGAAAAAGAGGGCTAAAAGGGGAAAAGTAGGTGGACAATGTAATTGTCGTGTTCAGGGCCGTCTTGGAGATTTTCGGGCCCTGTACAAAATCTAAAAATGGGGCCTCATGTAATATGTTAAATTAAATAACATATAATTACTTTCTTAATTTTGTGAGCCAAAGACGGTAGTTTTCCATATTATTTTGGGTCTTTCTAACGTGTAATTTGCTTACAAAAATATTAGAAAAATGGGTTAAGCTCAAGGAGGTACCACAATATATTAGCAAGTAAAAAATAATAAATTAGTGTGTGCAATGGGAATTGAACCCGGGTCTTTAGAACTGGAAGTCTAACAACCAACCATTGAGACATTTAAATTAACATTGTATTTGGGCACAAAATTTTGGGGCCCTGTGCGACCGCACGGGCCGCACAGGCCCAAAGACGGCTCTTGTGTTGTTAATTGTGGGTTGGTATTTGTGTAAATAATAAATGGGTATAAAGATATCATTGTAATGTTGTGGGTCAAATAAGGTATGTTACTTTTGGTTTGATTCGTTCATTTATAGGAAGTGTTACGTTTGAGTAATAAGTACTCATTGGAGCTTCTTTATATAACAATGTTAATTTAATTGTCTTTTAATGTGAAAGAACTTCAATTCCTTGAGAAAGCGAGTTAAGCATAGGAATGGAGACTACACTTTATCTTTTTTGTTTTTACAGCATGATCAAAGACGCGAGTTCGGGATACCTTCAGGACTTCGGATGTACACTTATCCAAACGGATTTACATTTGTTTTGAAGATAAATTATAAAGTTAGTATTCATTTCTTTTTTGTTAGATGAGTACAAGTGAAAGCTATGCTCAGTACAACAACACTCCTTCCTTCTTAATACGCAATCTCAAGAGCAAGTAGCCGCCCATGAATCTCCAATGGTGGAGAATGGAGATACAAACACAAGTAATACATTTGTTAGGATTCATTTCAAATAATTTGTTTAGATATTTATTTTGAAATATGGGGACGTCACAGACTCATCAAATAGCTTATCCTTACTTATTAAAGCAACAAGCACAGAGCTGACGTGTCAGCCTTTGGTTGAAAGTCAACTTTTCAAAGTTATATTACAGTGAGACCCACCCACTTTCATTGAATGATTTAATTGTTTTGATACATGTTATATAAGCATAAAATATTAAAATACAATACAAATATCAACGTTTATATCACCAATTTACATCCAATATCGTGTTATGCGATTAAGTAAGCTCCAATTTTGTCTATGTTCATTTATATATGATCAATATTATTAATTTAATAATTCTACCGAGAGTCAAAAAAATAATTTTCTGATTTTTTTCTATTCGTCAATTAAATTTAGAAAACGATTCCTATTAATAGACCCAATTAATTAAATTTAATAAAACATCAAAATGAAGACACAATAATTAACCAATTATGACTGAAAATGAAAAAAATACCATAAAAATTTGATATAATTGAAATGTCTAAATGGGTTAACTAATTAAGAAAGTAAAAGATCGGCCAAAAAGCAAAAAAATTACTAGAAAAATTTATTAAAAATGTAAGTAAAAAATTAGAAGCTTGGACATGCAAAACATGTGAGTTACGCATATCTAAAAAATTAGAA
>JAIUZE010057269.1:0-43479 GCA_022085475.1 Heliosperma pusillum
TAAACTTGATTTTCCATAATTAAATGTTGAAAACGATTTTGTCGGATTTGAAATAAAACCGTACTTGAAGATGGAGAGCGAAGAGGAGGTTCTAGAAATATAAGTTAGGACGGATTTAATTAAGAAATGAAGGTTTTATGATCATTTTTATCATAGTTAAGTTTATATAATTCCCTATTCTCATGTTTTGTGACGGTTTTTGATATGTCCCACTTTGAGTCGGTTTTTACAAATGATACGGTTTGAGCACTATTTTGTTATGTGCTTTGTACTCTCATTCCCTTGGCTACCTCCACGTTCGTAAGGCTGGAATGACGGAACGGGGATGTATCCTACTGCTTAATTGCATGTGTTAGTGGGCATACGACGACGTTGTTGGGAGGCCTGGCCGTCAAATGTTGTGTACTTGCGAGGTGGTGTAATTTGCATGTAGCCTACCGCTTATTATGAGGCTTGAGCTCTTTTCCGACTCTTTTGTGAATTATTCTACCGAATTTCGGGTACTCGGCGTCATTTGATTGACCGAGTCTTGGATGCGAAACGTTTATCGCATGTCGAACTGGAAAATGCGATTCCGGGATTCCGGGATTCTGACCAGATTTAGACTAGGATCGGATATTTATATCGTTCTCCTACCGGAGAAAATTAGTGCACATATACGAAATGAATTGAATCGTCTATGCGTTCAGGGAAATGTCTTATCCCATCCCAGTTGATGCCTTTTTTAATCATACTTGCCCATGTACACGGTGCTAGTGCGTTTTATTTACCGTGAGAGATGTCGTCATTGTGTCGTTTGTTTGGATGGGATGATTACATGAATGATTATATGATTGATCATGAATGACTTGGCATGGTTTGTTTGTCGAGTCTCAATCTTATCAAACTTATACTGCTAACGGTGAGATGTAAGCCCTAATGAGTGTATTCGGTTGCCTAAGAGTGTCTTCCCCGAGTCTTTGTATAACATGATGGATTCGGACTTTGTATTCCATATGCTCTTATCATTATATATTGAATTGCCTATCTACCTTATCGTATTTCACATGTATATCTATATATGCATGCTTCTATTTTGTATTTCCTTTTATGTACGTTTAAGGTGATATGGCTGGGAGAACCCGGAGTTACTCCCCACTGACTGTGGCGTTCATGTTTTTCATGGATGAACATGTTGCTTGATTTGGAAGGTATTTTGCTTGATATTTTGGGTTCGGGTGTGAGCTAGCGGGCGTAGTCCCTAGATGAAACACCTCTAAACGATTTTAGCTTGTTTGCTAAACACTTTTACTTTGTTAACATTTGGAGAGACTTCGTCTCTTGTTGTAGTATATTCGTACTTTGGTTTGTAATATTTGACATACGTCGTATTTTCTATCTTGCATGTATAAAGGTTTTTAAAATACCGTATTTCCGCTAATTAATTCACATGCTTGTATGTTTTATTTCCGCATTCGCGAGGGTTGTCACAGAAACAGTATTTTTATATTTATAAAAAGATCTAATAGATGATATATTTATGTGTTCTGTTGGTTAGTAATACGACTACCTATGGTTTCTAATATATTCTATCTCAATTTGTTGTTAACCTAATAAGCCCACCTAATGGTTGTGCCACTTAGAGTTTTGTGAAACCTAAAAATTATGCCACCTAGGGTTGCGTCCTCCTAGGGTTTTGTGGCGATAAGGATTTCGGCCAACATAAGTTTATTTTCTTGTTTAGCTTAACCTAGGATTCTAATATATCTTTACAACAATATTTTGAGATATTAAAGATAAATATATTTCTAAAAGATAAAGCAAATAATTGTTTCAGATAAGTATAATTCTAAAAGATAAAGCAAATAATATTTTGAGATATGAAAGATAAAAATCTTTCTTAAAGATAAAGCTAGGGTTTTAGATTTTATATCTCCTATACTTCTATTATAAATACTCTTTCCATCTCAATCATTTAACAACGGCTTTTATACAATTGAGAAAATTTTATAAAATGATTTCAATGCAAACTTTGAGCAAAATATTTACTGTTTTTAAGTGTTTGTTTTTAAGAAAAAGTCGTGCATCTTCCTTGTCAGTTGCTCTCTTGAAATACGTTCTTGGATAATAGTACATAACATAATCTTACTTATTCTTTAACGAGAATCCTTGTGAGTTATATTGTACTTTCTTATTAACGTAAGATAGTATAGAGTATTTAGCGATACTCACCTTGAGTTATAATCATAGTTGATTATACGAGTGGGTTGATAATTTTTGTAATCCGGAGAGAAGTACTAAAGATTATTAATCGAGAATAGTGAACGTAGGTTTCGACTTGTGAAACTAAACCACTTCAAAAAAAACGTGTGCCTCTCTTTACTTTTCGTTATTTCGTTACTAGTACTTACTTTGATTACTTAATTATTTGATTTTAATATATAAGATCAAACAATTAATTACATATCATATAAATCGAAAAAGTGGGGCTATTTTTTAATACTCAATTCACCCCCCCCCCCCCTCTTTCGTATTCGATCAATAGACTCTACAAAAGCCTTCCAAAATTTCTACAAAAATATCGAGTCACGATCGGAAATGATTTCCTTGGGGACACCATGTTTTGGGACGATTTCTTCAACGTAAGCAGTAGCAAGTCGATCTAAGATCAAGGTTTCCTTAATAGGGATGAACCTAGCACACTTCGTTAATCTATCTACGAGCACATAAACGGCATCCTTACTTCCAAATGTCCTAGGTAGAGCCATGACAAAATCCATGGAGATGGCTCCCATTTCCGCCACAAGAGAACCTCCAACGGTTGTAGAAAACCACCGGGTCTCTTGTGTTTGATCTTCACTTGTTGACAAGTGAGACATCTTTCCACATAAGCCAAGAACATCACCCTTCAAGTTCGACCACCAAAATTGTAACCTCAAATCCTTGCACATCTGGTCGCCTCCGGCGTGGATTGAATATGAAGAAATATGAGCTTCATCAAGAATCCTCTTCCTTAGACCAAGAGCTTTATATAGGAACAAACGGACAGAGAAACGAAGAACTCCATTATCAACAATCTTGAAATCCTTACCTTTACCTTTAAGTAACTTGGCTTTAGTAGATTTGTAAGTAGCATCATCCACTTGATTTTCTTGGATCTCATGATGAAGGACGAGCTCGCTAATCATAGCACCTAGGTAGTCAAACCTATTCTCCATAAATTCAAGTTTCAATCTTAGGAATTCGGCACAAAGATCATCGCCCAACACACAGATGACAGTCAAAGAATGAGTTGTCTTCCTACTAAGGGCATCGGGAACCACCTTTGCTTTCCCTTCACGGTAGAGAAACTTAAAATCATAATCATTCACCAACTTTAACCATCGTCTTTGCCTTATATTCAACACCTTTTGGGTGAATATATATATATATACTTTAAACTTCTGTGATTGGTGTAGATACAACAATGAACTCCAATAAGATAATCCGTCAAATCCTTCAAGGTATGAACAACGACTGCGAACTCAAGGTCATTCATAGGATATTTCAACTTATAAACTCCCAATTGGCACGAAGCATATGCAGCAACCTTCATATTTTGCATAAGAACCCACCCTAAGCCGAACTCAGAAGCATCACAAAACACATCAAAGTCAACACCATCTTAGGGTAAGCTCAACACGGAAGCGGTAGTAAACCTTTTCTTTAATTCTTCGAAAGCTTCTTCACAAGTTTTATTCCACACAAATTCGGTTTCTTTCTCCAAAAGATGAGTCATCGGCTTGGAAAGCTTGGAAAAAGATTTAACAAAGCGGCGGTAATAACCGGCTAAACCTGGGAAACTTCGAATTTCACTAACAAAGGTGAGACTTTTCCACTTAACAACATCTTCAATCTTCTAAGGATCTACCATAACACCTTCTTTAGAAATAATATGCCCAAGAAAAGACACCTTAGGCAACCAAACTTGACATTTAGAAAACCTAGTAGACAACCTTTGTTTTCAAAGGATCCACAAAGTGTTACGAAGATGATTAGCAGGCTCTTCCTCGGAATTAGAAAAGACCAAGATGTCATCAATAAACACCTCCAAACACATACTAAGGAACTCAGTAAAGGTAGAAGCGCCTTTGCGTTTATCAAACAAGTCTTCAATTCTTGACAATAGGTACTTGTTTTTGCTTGTAACCCAGTTAAGTTCTTGGTAATTGACACAAAGCCTCATAGAATCATCCTTGTTTTTCACAAAGAGAATGGGAGCACCCCAAGGTGAGGTACTCGGACGGAACGAACCCTTTTCGATCATCTCATCGAGTTGTTTTCTCAATTCATTCAATTCGGTGGGAGCCATGCGGTAAGGGGCTTTGGCAAATGAACCGCTTCCAGAAACAAGGTCAATAGAAAATTCTACATCACGCTCGGGAGGAATCCCGGGCAAGTGTTTGGGGAAAACATCAGGGAAGTCGCGAACCACAAGTACATCTTCAATACTAGGTGAAGAAGCGGGGGAAGATGTCACCACACATAAGAAAGTTTGGTTACCCTTCCTTAAACTATTTACCAACTTCAAGGCGGATATAAGCCTCACACCCACCTGAGAGCGAGTTCCTTTGTAGGTTATACGGTCTCCCAAAGGACTCCTAAGAAAGATCTTTTGGTCTGAACATTCAAAACTAGCGTAGTAATTATTAGCTAGACATTCCATCCCTAAAATGACGTCAAATTCCCCAAGCAGAAGTCTAAGGAGGTTTGCTGGAAAGATTGTCTTTCTAATTGAAATGGGAACATCAAGATATAAAAGGGAGAAAGAAATGATTTCTCTAGACAAGAAGGATATGGGGGTATCCACACTTTAGGTAGACTCAAGGTTAAGCTTGTCGACCAATGTAGACGACACAAAGGACATAAAAGCACCCGTGTCAAACAAGATAAAGCAAGGTCTATTAAGGATTTAAAACATACCAGTGATGATCTCAGGATGAGCGGCGGTTTTGGCACGACTCAGGACATAAATATAACGCTTTGGCTTGGCATTCGGGAGCTTACGGTCCGGGCAATCTTTGAAAAAATGATCGGGCTTCTTGCAAAAGAAGCAAATAAATGGCCTATTATAGCAACCGACTCAGGGGTGGAGAAGCTTCTGGCATCCACTACACATACAATCGTTAGCTTGAGCAGTGGCTGAACAATAGCTTGAGAGGCATCTTAGCCTCTTGGTATTAATTTCCTCTTGTTAGCATAAGAGGGAGAAGAAGAAGAAACGAAATGGATCTTGCCATAGAATTTAGAGCGAGGAGTACCAAATAAAGAGGAAGGGGACTTGTATTTTGCTTCATCTTTGATGGCTCTCAAAGAAGTCTTGGCCCATAAGGCATCTTCATAAAAATACACAAAATTCACGGTGCTTCTTCTCACAATGCTCTCCATGGGATCACATAGCTTGTTGCTGTAGAATAATACTCGGTTTGCATCATCTTTCATTAGCTTAGGGGTAAAGTGAGTGACGCGTGCCTTTTGTATGTGTTTATTCACATATTTTTCACACATTTCTATGATTATTATGTAGTGTTTAGCTACAATTATTCCTAGTACTTCCTACTTTGAGTTTTGTTGTGGCTTTTATATGTTATTACCCTAAAAGGTGCAAATGCAAGCCAAATCCCATCAACAAAGTGAATTTGGAGGGATTTCAAGAGCCTCAGATTACTAGAGTCAACTTTGAAGAGCAATATCTTAAGCTCTACAAATGATAATCAAGTGATTTCAATTGGATATGAAAGCTTATCTTCTTAGCTTTCCAACGCCACCAAAAAAGCTTGATTTTCCCAAGTAACGAAGAAATGGCGTTGTTTGACGTTTAGTGCGCGTTTCAGGAATTGTGCAACGAGAGTAGGTCGATGGACCTCGTTCATAAGGTCAATCGATATGATGATATAGATCAATCGACTCGTCTTTTGGTCGATCGACTTGATGATATAGGTCGATCAACTTGTCTTTTGGTCAATCGACCCGTCACTCGTTTTAGCCGGATTTGTTCTATTGTTTTAGCCCATTAGACATTTATTTTACTCTAGATTTGAGACTTAGTATAAAAAGATATTTCACTAGTATTATTAGGTTATTACTTCATAATAGAAAAACTCTCCTATTACGGTAAACTCTCATGAACGTTTAGATCTAGAAACATTGAATCCTTCTTCTCTACTACTCTTAATCATTTGGTAATTGAATATCCTTTTCTCTTCCTTTAATTCCTTTAGTTTATATTGCATCATCTCTTCTTTGTACTACTTATTTTATGTATAATTTTTATCATCATTTTTTAACTATGAATTCAATCGTTATCATTATAATCATTATTTTTATTGTTAATTTAGATATGAGTAGCTAAATTCCTGCGCTGTGATTTAGGGGTGCCCTGGAGCGTTCTGGTTATTAACTAGATTATTAGTTGGTTGATGTTATTGCGTCTTTGTTGTTAATTGTGACATATAATTGCGATTAGTTGATTAGTGGCCATAATTGACTTAATTGAATTGGTAAACCCCGACCTAAGATCGTAAGCCTGGTGAGGGTTAGACCTATCGCAAACATTAGAATGCCCTGATAAGTTGCGAGAGTCCGTTAGAAACATTCTAGGGAGATTAGGGATCCGAGAGGACCTTGTCATTACCCTTTAGAACGATAGTTGAGACCGATCCGTTGACTCTGTCTTTGACCCGTAATAATCTATGGTAAACCAACATTCCTAATCCCTTCTCCTTATATTTAAACTCATTCCTACTCCCTTACTCTTTAATTTTTATTGTCATTAATTTAGTAAATAAATTAAAGAACCTATCATTCGTTACATAGAAAGACTTGACGTAGCAAATAGAATGCAATAGTCTACTTGCAGATACGATGCTCACTTTCCTAGCTATATTAATTAGAAACCAGTCAATGGGCAAGCTTGTTGAGTTGAGTAGTGAATTCTTTGACGGACATTCCACATTGTTTGAGATCAATTAACTGCCTTAGCCTTTGTTGCCCGCGCTCCATGTGATATAGGCGATATTCTATTAGAGTCTTAAAGCGTCCCTAACCAAAGTTTGCCTCTTGACTAGCCACTGGGCTTGTGAGAGTCTACCAATGGTCGGGTTCCTTCACAAGAAAGTGTGAGACGATCCGGAGTTTATCACCCTCTTAGACTTGAAAGAGATCAAATTGCTTTTCCATCTCACGGAACCACTCCTAAAGCTCGGTTGGGTCTACCAAGCTACCGTAGGTCTTAACCTTGGTTCAAGTTATTTGACTAGAAATACATACATAACTCCCATGGTGGTGGTCTTCACGGTGAACGAGAACGACATTAGCATTCTCTTGTTGATTGCAGAGAACTTGGGTAAGGGCCTCCGAGATAGCATTGTCAACTAAGCGTGGTCTCACCATCTTCTCAAAACAAAAATACAAATAAATGTTAGTACATAACAAATAGCATTAACAAGAAGACTACCAACTTTGGCCTTAATTTCTACCCTTCTCTCATTCGTTACTATGGGTAAAGTAATTTAAGGTTGGGGTTTCATGTGTGTGCGTCGGAAGCGTTAAAACTCTGATACTAATAGTGACAACCCTCGTGATAGCGTATAATAAACCAAGCATAACATGCAAATATGTAGCGGAAATACGAATTTTTAAAAACTTTTAAATAAAAGAATACGAGGATTCGCCAAGCAAACCAATAACAAAGTAAAGTAAACTCAACGGGGGGACAAAGTTCCTCAAAAAGATAGTGAATATAGAAACCTAGAGTCAAGCGAAAGGTAAAACGTCAAAATCGACGCCCACTAGCTCAGACGGTCTCAACCCCAAAAATGCACCGACTTTAAACCTGTTCATTAATGAAATATGAATGCCAGAGTCAGGGAGAGTTACTCGTGGTTCTCCGAGCCATATCACATTAACACGAACATAATTAAAGAATATAAACGTACTTCATCATACATATATAGGTATCATTCCGAGTACAACATAACATTTCATGTTAGCAATATAAACAAGTGAGTATCAACAATATCTTCTTCATATACCATAACCTAGGAAAGACACTCCTTGGCAATTGTAGGATAACTATTGGCTTACATCCCACCCTTATCAATCATATAACAGAGAAGGTTAGAGACAGGAGAATCGTCCAATACAAGCATTCAACAATCCAAACATAGGAATGTATCAACAAGTTATGATCATTCAAATCTTAAGGAAAACACACTTTCACGGTAAGTGAAACGCACAAGCATCTGCACTATGCAAGACAACACGACCTTAGACTCTAATCCTCTATGTATGACGATGATAATATAACACCCTCCTAGTCTAAATCTGGCGAGACTCTCGGAATATGGGAGTTTTCCGATTCTACATGTGGTATGTCGTGCCACATCTTAGAATCGATCGACATAATGAAAGCCGAGTACCCCAAATCTGGCAAAGGGTTCTAACAGAAGAAGCAGAAAGAGAATGAATATACCAAATCCGGCAACGGCGTCTAACGAAAAGGTTCTCCCAATAAAAGTCAAGCAGGCGCTCTATATGCAATGACACCACCTCGCAATGATACAACATTAGATGGCCAGGTCGATCAACGGTAAACATTCTCCTTCCAATACCGTCGTCATATCCACGATAGCATAAAAAAGAATGTACCTCTATCGCTCTGACATAATGTTTGACGCGTATAAGAGTACAAACGGGGAATGAGAGTTTAATATCATCCAACAACGAAGAGTCAACCGATTACTCAAGGCATACATGACTTAAATGAGTCAAACATCCAAAACAGTCACTATCATGTGAGTAAGGCATGTGAGAAACGATATAGTTCATGCATAAATATTTTACGTCATTTCATAACATTATAACGTAAACAAAATGTACAAACCATATCATATGAGGGTACATGAGAAATGAAAAAGAAAATAAGAGTAGGGACCCCAGCCAGGTGGGTGACCGGCGGCCGGCTCACCGGCTGGGCGACATGTACCAACAAAGAAAAACACCAAAACCCTATAGGGGTTACAAGAGTGTCGGCTGGCTGGGGACAAGGGCACGTTCCAATTTTTTCAACAACAATACAAGGGGTTCTAAGCTAGCTAGTCGGCTAACCAGCGGCCGGTCGACCGGATGGGGACCATAAGAAAATCTCAAAATTAATAGAATGCGAGCAGGGACCTCCCAACCGGCCGGTCAACCGGTTGGGACCCACAACATTTTAAAATTGCAGCATCAAATCCAGGGGGTTCTCTGCTGGTCGTCCGGCTAAGACCCACTGTAGCACAAAATCGTCATTGAAGCATATTTTAAGGCAAACAAAGCTTAAACCCATTAATGATACCCACATGAATCCATCATTAAGCATCATTCCAACCATCAAAAAGGTATCAAATCATCCAATAAAGAAACATAAGAGCATTTAAACCATCATTAACGACTTTAACAGATGTTTATGTAAGAAGAAGAAGATTTAGTATCCAAAATACAAACTTCCATCACTCTAAGGCATATGAAATACAATTCTATCAATTAACATGTGGGAGTCATGAATTCAAGGTAATAATTAACCAAAAAACTCATAAAATGCGATAACCAGTAGCCCGTCTACATTTTCTCTGGCTCTTCACTTCTCAAGCTTGTCCTCTATCCAGAAGTAGTCCTTGACGGGATCTTCTAAGTCTCCACCTACAAATTTCATACAAAAGATGAGAAATTATTATCCTTGAGAAAGACGGACGAATTGAAAACAAGAGAAAGACAACACCTTTATTACCTAGAAAGATAGAGAAGATGAAAAGGTGTAGAATGAACTAAAAACTAGGTAAATTGGTAGAAGAATGAAGGAGATATGGAGGTTTGAAGGTTGATATGAAATGGGGTTACAATGGTGTTTAGGGTTTATGAAAGAGTTGAAAGAGTTGAAAGAGAGTGAGTATTGATGTTGAAAAATGAATACGAAATGTGAGGATATGAGTCGGTTTGTTTTGGTAGTATGAAGAATAGAAGGTCCAAGTTTCATGTTGGGTTTACTCACTTGGAATTTTAAGTAGATTTCAAATATGGACTAGTAATGGACGAAAAAGACACGGATTCTATCCAATAACCTAAAGTCCCATTTTAGTCTAAATTAAAGCTAACTAAATAATATTTAAAATAATAATTCTACATGGTACCCCTGTATTTTTCAGAATTATATACGGTACTCCTCGTTTCTTGAAAATTTATACGGTACCCCTATACTTATTGAAATTTTACTGAGTACCCCTTGATATTAACTCCTGTTAATAATTATGTCGGATGCTCATATTTTGGCAACAACTTTCATTGATGTTAAACATAACCCTCACAGCCAACTCTTTCCTTGCTTATACCCAGTTTCAACCAATACTTTTGATAGTCATGGACAATCAATTCAAATTTGTTAGCTAATCACTGAACATAATCTCTTACTAAAAAATTCGACCTCCATTAGAGGAAACATCTTCATCTGGGAACGAGCTACTACGAGATTCGCCAGCGAAACACCATGAGCATCGCCATCGGAAAAATGATTCAATTATTGCTTTTGTGTTTCATTCAATATCTCATTTTTTTAATCGGATAAAATTGTTTCGGTTTTTCACTTTTTTTTCACTTGGTTAGAGAGAAGGAAAGTTCAATTGTGAAATTGAAAAGACGTGTATGGGTTCCAAACGAAGACTATCAAAGATGGTGGGTGAAGATGATGAAGATTGCAAGTGAAGATGGTACAACTTTAAGCACTGGACGGTATAATTAACAGCGTTACTATTAAGGGAGACTTGGTAGAATTTAAAAAAGTACAAGGGTACCATATAGATTTCTAGAAAACGAGGGCTACCTTGTAGAATTGCAAAAAACACAGGTGTACCGTGTAGAATTTCCCTAAATAATAACATAATCAAATCGCTAATTTTGCTGGTGTTACACCTTGATTCCAAGCTTTCGCAAACAATCCTGTAAAATGAACCGAGTTGGCTCCATCTTTAAGCTTAAGATCCCCAATAAAGTTTCCCTTCGGTTGTTTAAATCAAACCCTACTTCCAGAAAAATCCGGAAGTTTCTCGATTTCTTCATTCTCTTCTAGATCTGGGTTGGGTGAGGAGTTTCCCTTTCTCTTCTTCTGAGGCCTCGAAGTAGCATCATTCTCTTGTTCCTTTTCCTACGATTTTAGAAATTTGTGAAGGTGCTTGAAGGAGACCTTTTTGCGTCTTCAATCGACAGCTAGGTCCTTTTCCACTAGGTAGTAATGCTTGTCGGGGTCTTGAAGGTCTCCACCTATAAAAAGACAATAAAAGATGAATATAATTCACCTTTGAGAAAGACGGATAAATTGAAAGTGAGAAAGACGGTAATTATATTACCGAATAAGCTAGAGGACAATAAGAGCGGAAGATTATAATGAAAATTAACGGATTTGAGTAAGGAATGAAGGAGGAGTGAGGATTTTGAGTTTGATCAAAAATGGGGTTTAGGGTTTTGGTTACTTGTTGAGGAAAAAGGTGAGTGGAAAAGTGAGTGAGGGAGTTAGGGTTTATAAGGTGAGTGCTGAATTATGGGAGAAAAAGCCCAAAAGCGCCTTAAGGCGTAACTCACACGGAATTTTGAGTAAAGTCCAATTACAAACTCGGATTTGCTAAATTACACTCGGGAAACTAAGTTCTAGACTAAATCTAAAATTACACTGAAAAATATATGTATAATATTTTTAATATAAAAATAGGGTACATTTGCGGGAGTTACAATCACCCCACCTTTTAAAAAGTTCGCCCTCGAAACTTGAGCGAAAGAAAGATACCTTAATCGAATAGGCTTGGATATTTAACACGCATAGCAGCTTCCGGTTGCCACGTCTCTTCTTCAACATTAGCACATGTCCACAAAATTTTCATTAAAGGCACCACTTTACTTCTCAACCTTTTGTCCTTGCGATCTAGAATGTGGATTGGCTTCTCTTCAAAGGACAAATTCGGTTCGAGCTCCGAAAGTTCAACTTGAAAAACATTACTCGGGTCACTAATATACTTCCTCAATTGAAATAAACATGGAAGACATCATGAACTTTGTTCAAATTCGGGGGCAAGTCCAACTTGTACGTTACGACACCAATTCTTTTCACAATATCAAAGGGTCCAATGTATTTCGGGCTCAATTTACCCTTTACACCAAACCTTTTAACACCCTTCATCGGAGATACTTTCAAGAACACTTTATCTCCAACTTCAAATTCCAACGGTCTTCTTCGGACATCGGCATAGGATTTTTGTCGGTCTTGAGCAACTTTCATTCTATCACGAATGACCTTCACATGATCAATGGTTTCAACGAGAACATCGGAACCTAAGTCACGAACATCAATCAATTGATTCCAACAAATAGGACTTCGGCTTTTTCTTCCATAGAGAGCTTCGTAAGCAGCCATCTTGATCGAGGCATGATAACTATTGTTGTAAGAAAACTACACCAACGGTTGACTCTTTTCCCAACTAGATTGCAAGTCGAGTGCATAAGCCCTAAGCAAGTCTTCTAAAGTCTGGATAGTCCTCTCGGTCTGACCATCGGTAGCGGCATGAAACGCATTACTCATCAACAACTTACTACTCATGGCTTCTAGTAAGGCCTTCCAAAATCTTGAACAAAACCTCGGGCCTCGGTCGGATATGATTTCCTTGGGAACACCATGATATCTAACCATCTCATCAACATAGGATTTGGCTAGTCGATCTAAACTCCAAGTCTCTTTGATCGGAATGAATCTAGCACTCTTCGTCAAATGATCAACAAAAACCTAAACGGCCTCTTTAGTTCCAATGGTTCTTGGCAAAGCCATGACAAAATCCATAGAAATAGATTCCCACTTCCATAGTGGAATATCCAAAGGTTGTAGCGATCCAACAGGCCTCTTGTGTTCGATTTTCACTCATTGGCAAGTAAGACATCTTCCAACATAGGACACAACATCACCTTTTAAATTCGGCCACCAAAATTGTAGCTTCAAGTGTTTATACATCTTATCACCTCCGGGGTGGATACAATAAGGAGAAAGGTGAGCTTCATCAAGACGCTTCCTTAAGTCAAGAGCATTAGGTACGGACACTCGGTCATGGAGTCGAAGGACACCTTTGTCATTGATTTTGAAGTCTTTAGCTTTTCCTTCTAGAAGCTTGGCTTGAATAGACTTGTAGGTAGGATCATCAACTTGGCTTTCGCGGATCGCGGGGAAAAGAACGGGTACGGCAATCATGGCACCAACATAATCAAATCCACGTTTCACGTACAAATATCATCGGGTAACACCCACATAGCATTCAAGGCATGAGAAGATTTCCTATTAAGATCATCGGCAACAACATTAGCCTTCTCTTCATGGTATAACAATTCAAAATCATAGTCATTCACCAATTCCAACCATCTTCTTTGTCTCATATTCAACACTTTTTGAGTAAATATGTACTTCAAGCTCTTGTGATCGGTGAATATGCGACAATGAACACCAATAAGACAGTGCCTCCACACTTTCAAGGCATGAACCATGACGGCTAATTCCAGATCATGAGTAGGGTAGTTCACTTCATGAACTCTCAACTGTTTCGAGGCATAAGCAACCACATTCCTATTTTGCATAAGTACATAACTCAATCCCATTTTTAAAGCATCACAATAGACATCAAAGTCTACACCATCTTCAGGTAAAGTCAACACTGGAGCGGTAGTCAACCTTTTCTTTAACTCTTGAAAAGCGGCTTCACAAGCTTCATTCCATACGAACTTGGTTTCCTTCTTCAATAATTGAGTCATCTGTCTAGCAAGCTTTAAGAAATCTTTAACAAATCTACGGTAGTAGCCAGCTAAACCAAGAAAACTTCGGACTTCTCTAACATCGGTTGGACTTTTCCAATCCACCACAGCTTCAATCTTAGAAGGGTCTACCATCACACCTTCTTTAGAAATTACATGTCCAAGAAAGGACACCCCAGGTAACATAAATTCACACTTGGAGAATTTGGCAGACCACTTTTGACGACGAAGGACACCCAAAATGGTCCTAAGATGAATAGCATGCTCTTCTTCGGTCTTGGAGAAAATAAGGACGTCGTCGATGAAAACCACAACACATTTGTCAAGATACTCACTAAAAGTGCGGTTCATTTGATCCATGATAATAGCGGGAGCATTAGTCAATCCAAATGGCATCACCTTGAACTCAAAGTGACCATATCTTGTACTAAAAGCGGTCTTCGGTATATCGGCATCACGAACGGGATTTTCGTGATATCCGGATTTCAAATCAATCTTGGAAAAAGTAGAAGCAACCTTTAGTTGATCGAACAAATCTTCAATTCTTGGCAAAGGATACCTATTCTTGATTGTAATTTGGTTCAACTCACGGTAGTCAATACAAAGTCTCATGGAACCATCCTTCTTCTTCACAAAGAGAACGCGACACCCCAAGGCAAGGCACTTGGTCGAATGAAACCTTTTTCAATCATATCATCAAGTTGCTTCCTTAACTCTTACAACTCGGTTGGAGCCATGCGGTAAGGGGCTTTAGCTATGGGTCCGTATCCGGGCACAAGTTCAATGGAAAACTCAACATCACGCTTGGGTGGGATCCCGGGCAAGTCTTCGGGGAATACATCAAAAAAATCACATACTATAGGTACGTCTTCAATCTTTGGAAAGGAGGTAGTTGTAGAAGTCACAATGCACAAGAACGCATGGTGACCCTTTCTTACCATAATCACCAACTTCATCGCAGAAATCAATTGTACACCCATTCGGGAATGAGATCCCTTATAGGTTATTCTAACTCCTCAAGGACTCTTTAAATAAATCTTTTGATCTCTACACTCGAATCTAGCATGATACAACGCTAACCAATCTATACCTAAGATTACATCAAACTCTCCTAGAGGAAACTTAAGGAGATTAGCGGGAAAGATAGTACCCGCAATAGATATAGGGACATTAGGGTAAAGAGTAGAACATGAGATAATTTCTCCGGATGGTAAGGATATGGGAGTATCTGACTAGATGTAGGCTCGATAGATAATTTATCAACATAAGTTGAAGACACAAAGGACATAGAAGTACCGGTATCAAATAGAATAAGACACGGTTGCTCTAAGATTGAGAACATACCCGTAATTATCTCCGGATGAGCATCGGCTTCCGCTCGGCTTATTAGAACAAAGATAGATCCCTTGGGTTTGGCAATTGGAGGGGGCAACTTCCGGTCGGGACAATCATCATAACGGTGACCCGTCTTTTGGCAAAAGAAGCAAACATAAGGTCGGTTGAAGCATCCTACACCGGGGTGGTGTGGTTGTCTTCAAGAGTAGCGGTGGGATTAGTAATCGCCCACCAATTGTCGGCTTCCCTCACAAGAAAAGTGCTTATCAATCCTCACCTTGTCCTCTTCACGGACTTGGTACAAGTCGAATTACTTTTCCATCTCCCGAAACTACTCCGAAAGCTCGGTAGGGTCCGGTTCTCCACCATACGACGTGATCTTGCTCTTAGCAATTTGGCTAGCCACCCAAGCATATCCTCCTTGGTGATTGTGTTCTCTATGAGGAGGGGCTTGGTTTCCTTGAGCATTGGGCGCATCTTGTTGATTGTGTAGGACTTGAGTAAGAGCCTCTAGAATGGCATTCTCTACTAGTCGAGGTCAAACCATCTTCATAACAGATAAAAACAAAACAAGTTAATCCTAACACTTAGCATAAACAAACAGACTACCAAGTAAAGTCCTTCATTTCTACCCATCTCTCATTTATTATTTCAAGGTCAAGTAATTTAAGTTTAGGGTTCACGTGTATGCGTCGGGAGTGTCATAGGCTCTGATACCAACTTTGACTACCCTCGTGATAGCAGAAATGAAACATAACAAACATGAAATTTATATAGCGGAAAATACGATATTTTTGAAACATTTTACATGCCAAAAGAAAAGTACGAGGAATGTCAAAAAAATTACAAGCTAAAGTATAATATACTACAAGAGACGTAGTCTCTCAAAATTTTATCAAACATCAAAGTTGTTTAGCAAACTAGCTAAGAAACGTCTAGGGGTGAATCGTCGAGGCCAACGCCCGCTACCTCACACCCGAACCCAAAAACAAGCAAAATCCATCCAAGAAACCTGTTCATCCTTGAAAACATGAACGCCACTGTCAGTGGGGAGTAGCTTCGGGTTCTCCCAGCCATATCACAAATAACATACTTCAACGGTAATAGACAAGTAGAAGTATATATATATATATACATGTGTATTACAAGAAGTATAAATATGTATTTCAATAAATAAAGATATAAGCATATGAGGTACAAAACTGTAAGCATCAGATTATAGACAAACTCGGGGAAGACACCCTTAGGCAACTAAATACTCACTAGGGCTTGCATCTCACCGTTAGCGGCATATACTTGATAAGATAGAGACTCGACATATAAACCACACCAAGTACATAACAAGTATGATCAATACGCATATAACCATCCATCCAAACGTACGAATACGGTGACAACATCTCTCACGGTTAATGACACGCACTAGCACCATGTACATAACAAGTATGATCAATACGCATCCACGGGATAAACATTTCCTTGAACTCATACACGATTAACATTTCGTATATGTAGACTCAATTCCTCCCGGTAGGACGATGATAATAATACGGTCTTAGTCTATACCTGGCGAGACTCTCGGAATAAACATGTTCCGATTCGACATGCGATAAACATTTCGCATCCAAATATCGGTCAAACACAGAAGCCGAATACCCCAAATTCGGTCAACTTTCACGAAAGAGGCGGAAAGAGCACAAGCATCATAAACAAGCGGTATGCTACATGCAATGACACCACCTCGCAAGTATACGACATTTGACGGCCGGGTTGATCAACGCATAGCGTTCGCCTCCCAATAACGTCGTCATATCCCCACTAAAACATGCATACAAGCATTAAGGATACATCTGCTCGTTCCGACATTCCAGTCTAACGAGCAATAAGTTATAGCTGGGGAATGAGAGTTCATAGCACTTAAGAATTAGTGATCCAATCGAAACATAGGTAAACCCAACTCAAAAGGGGATATATCAAAAATCATCACAAAACATGCGATATAAGCGAGTGGAATATCATATATTCTAAACATAATATTTAATGCTATTACGTAAATTTACACGATAAACGAACCATAAAAACTATTATAAATGAAAGTATAAGAAAAGAAGTAAAAGAAGATCTCAGGTGGTGCCAGCCGGTCAGAGTGACCGGCCGCCGGATACCCGGCTGGCACTTTAGCAACATTCGTTAATTATAGAAAATACAGGGTGTCCCAGCCGGTTAAGGGGACCGGCTGCCGGCTACCCGGCTGGGACTATAAGTCATTTGAGAAAAAGAGGAAGGATAAGGGGTGTCTCAGCCGGTCGGCCGGCTGAGACTTACATAACACCAAAATACTTCGAAAATCCAATTTCAAGTCAACTACGTCCCAGCCGGTCGGCCGATTGAGACCAACATCACACGAAAGTCATCACTCATCACCAATGAACATCAACAAACATCAATTATAATCAATACTTATTAACAATTATCAACAAACAACAACCATCATCAACAAACACTAAGTCTATGAATACTCATCCTATTCTAAATACATTTACTATCATCAAAAACACATTAAATCACGTATTGGTATCGAGTAACCCTTCACCGTTAGCTTTTTGCGTCTTCAATCGACGTCTAGGTCCTCTTCCACTAGGTAGTAATCTTTGTCGGGGACTTGAAGGTCTCCACCTACAAAAAGACAATAAAAGGTGAATATAATTCACCTTTGAGAAATACGGGTAAATTAAAAGTGAGAAAGACGGTAATTTTATTACCAAATAAGCTAGAGGACGCTAAGAGCGGAAGATTATGATGAAAATTTACGGATTTGAGTAAGGAATGAAGGAGTAGTGAGGATTTTGAGTTTGATCAAAAATGGGGTTTAGGGTTTTGGTTACTTGTTGAGGAAGAAGGTGAGTGGAAAAGTGAGTGAGGGAGTTAGGGTTTATAAGGTGAGTGGAAAATTATGGGAGAAAAAGCCCAAAAGCGCCTTAAGGCGTAACTCACACGGAATTTCGAGTAAAGTCCGATTACGAACTCCAATTTGCTAAATTAGACTCAGGAAACTAAGTTCTAGACTAAATCTAAAATTACGCTGAAAAGTATCCGTATAATATTTTTAATATAAAAATAGGGTACATTTGCGGGTGTTACAAGTTTAGATTTGAGTATGGACCTTGAAGCAGGTAAAAGTTAAGAGATTGTAGAAAGACAAGAAGCAGTTCTGTCATATCTATTAAGTTTAGTTCCATTCAGACAATTTAATTCCAAAAGAACACAGCGTAACATTGTACTTCCTCCTAATCACTATTTTCTACCCCTTTTCTTTTTGCACAAGAATTAAGGAAATAGATTTGGATCATGCAAATTACATTACCCCACATACAAATGAATTTAGATCACACAAAACAGACAACCCCACTTCCAAAAAGAGAAAGAGGGAAGAAAACCCGACTTACCCAATAAGGAAATAGGGAAGAAATGAGCGACTAGGAGGGAGTATGTATTTTATTTTGAAAATTTAAATTTGAACCTATAACATCAAAATTTGAAAAAATTAAACTAATTTTAATTTTTATTCGAATGTATTAAATGTCGTATACGAGTATCAATTATATTATTTTTCTTCAATTATAATGACAAAATATTTAAACAGACCGTGCAAAGCGCCGGATACTACCTAGTATTTCTTATTTTTAAGAACATCTTGATTGAAATATAGTGCTTAAATGTGTTCAACTTCGTTCAATTGAGTGACCATTCATAGAACAATCAAACACTTCATTTTGAAGAAAAGAAAGTATGGTATTTTACGATACTCAAAATAGAGATACAACTTCAGTTAGTTGTACGAGTGGTTGATAATTCTGTAATCGGTAGGAAGGTACTAAAACTATTAATCATGAGTAATAATGGACGTAGGTTTAGACTTGTGAAACTGAAACACTTCAAAATTCCTTGTGTCACTTGCGTTCTTTCTTTTACTTTTCACGTCTACATCTTACATACTCTTATAGATTATTTAATTGAATGTAGTTCATAAATTCATACCATGTATACCTCATTACACGCATATACAAAAAGTTGAAAAAGTAGGAATACGTTAATTATACTAAATTTACCCCCCCCCCCCCCCTCTCTTGAGTATTTCAGATCGATAGACACTTTAATTGGAATCAGATCCTCATGCACTTGATTGCCTAACAGCATAGAGACTGATCCATTTGTTTTTATTTATTTATTTTATCTACGTTATCATATGTGTGAAATGGACTCGAAACATCTAAAAGCTTTCGTCTTTGATGGGAAAAACTATAGTGTTTGGAAGAACATGATGACACACTACATCAAGGGACATTATTGGAATGTCTAGTAGATCATTCAAATTGGCCCAAACAAAATTTTGGTTGCATCTACCAATGGCAATAACTATTAGAAAGATGAAAACGACTATGTTGTGGCTGACTAATAAGGTTGAGAAAAACTTGAAAGCCATGATGTCATTACAGAACGTCATGGTTAGAATCCAGTTTGGCTGATTCTTGTTTTGTAGTACAGCTAAGGATATATGGGGATGGTCTGGACCTTGCATACGAAGGTAATGTTCTTGTGAAGAAACATAGGATTGATGTACTAATCCAAAAGTGTGAACTCTTCGCATAGGAGAAGAATGCATCTATCTAAAGTATGTATGCACGTTTTTCTAGTATAACGAATGAACTCGAAAACCTTGGGAGAAAATTTTAATCTGAGGATATTGTAAGAAAGATCCTTAAAAGCCTCTCTAAGAGATGGCACGCCAAGGTGACTATAATTGTAGAAGCACGAGACCTTACTCTTTTTACCTAACTAGAGCTTTTAGGTTCACTTAGGGCACACGAGTACTAACTCGATAAGCATGATGATGAGTCTACCAAAGGAAAGAGTGTCGCCTTGCAAGCTAGTGATGGTGAATCCGATATTGAAGTTGAAACTGTCTTGTTTGCAAGACATTTAAAAAAGATTCTCTTTAAAGGAAAACAATCAATGTTCAACAATAATAAAACCTTTAACAAAAAGCCATATGATTCAAAACCAGTATTCACCAATAGAGGGTGCTTTAAATGTGGAAAGACATATCATATGTTCCAGGACTGTCCCACATGGAAGACAATAAAGGATAAAGCAAAAAGGGACAAGATTACAAACGATGTCAAGAAAATTATGCTGGTATCTTGCCGGGGAGAGCTCGACACCGCAGACGACGAAGAATATGAAGATGAGCAGGTCACAAATTTTTGCTTGAGAAACATTAGTCTTAACCTAATTACTGACAGTGATGATGAGAATAACAACTCAAGATTGGAATTCTGCCTACTAGGAGATAAATACGGTCAATGAAACTGATGAGGTAAATTTTATGCGTCTTAAAAAAACAAGTTAAAATATTGTCTAAGAGTGCCTTGATAGATTACTTTGAATTTACCCATGATAAGTGTCGTGAACAAAGCCTTTAAATAAAAGATCTAAGAGAGGAAATCCTTCATATTTCCCAAGAGAATCAACTTTTAAAAGCGAAAACAAGAAAGTTAAATTCTAAAGTTATGGCTAATTCAGTCACAACTTCCGAACCCACATATGTTGCGAAAATAGACATGGAGTCTAAAGTTATAGCTAACGAAGCTATAACCTCAGAGTTAAAACTCACCATTATACATCTTGAGGCCAAGGTTATAGCTAATGAAGATATAACCTTAGAGTTAAGGAAAGTCAACAAACTTCTAAAAACTGAGACAACTAAAGAGGATATTAGAGTCTCAAATCAAATGAAGGAAATTGGTTTGTATCTCGGCAATTAAAGGAGTCTAACGCTCATATAACTGATATTAAGAAGCAACACTCTAATCTTAGTCGTTGTAGACTATGTCTCGAGATGGGTTGAAGCAATTGCTACTCCAGCAAATGATGCACACGCCGTTCTTCATCTTTTCAAAAAGATTATATTTCCTCGTTTTGGTGTACCTATGGTCGTGATAAAAGATCGTGGGACACATTTCGAGGAGAAGTAGCTCGGTGGCTTACTGGGCCATCAAAGAACTTAACTTAGATACATAGCTTAGCACCGAAAGGAGGTTGTTGCAGCTCACTGAGCTAGAGGAATTACGTCTACAAGCCCATAGAAGCTCTCGTCTCTACAAGGAAAATAAAAAACATTAGTACGACAAGAAAATCATTCACTTAGATTCAACATTGGTGACCAAGTACTTATTTTTAATTCCCATATGAAAATTATTTTGGGAAAGCTAAAGACAAGATAGTCTGGTCCATACCTGTCACCTGTGTAAGTAAGTTCGGATATGTTGAGGTAATGACCACTAATGGCAAAAATATTCAAGGTTAATGGTCACCGTCTAAAGCTTTACTACATCAAGTCGGTAATTGGTGTTGTTGAAGTACTTTACTTGGTGCCCTCATCTCCAGAAACTTGATCTCTCCACCACCATTTGTCGTGCTCTCATCTAGAAACTTGATCATCTCCACAAAGTTATCAATTTATTTTTCTGCGCAAGATACAAAGTCCCCTTTTGCACTGACTTTACGACGATTCTTCTTCTCTAGCAGATGGAATAGATGCTTGCTCCTCGAGATGCGAATCCACGAAAAACGTAGTGCTTTCAAGCTTAAAAACCTATTATTCTATGGAATGTTTCATACATTGGGAAGTCTTGGACATAGTAGGTAAGGGATGGATTAGACCTCAGAAAGCTTAATCACGACATTTGGCAAGCTACAAAATTGAAAGGTAGAACTTCCTTAGACTGGTACATTTATACCCAGTCTTACTTAGGTCTGCGTAGATATGCTTATGATTTGTGCTACATCAAAAATGCATAAGTATGGTTCTCATTCCATTTGTTACAAGCATTGCATTCATGTTTTGCTTAGACTTTAATCCATTCACTTTGAAACCATGCCCAAAATTTCAAACCCATTCTCACACATTTCATTAGATACAAATATCGCCTACCCTTGTTAGGCTAGTGATATGCTAAAGTATGTTCAGGTGCTTGGTTGGGCGGAATTATGGATTTCCGCACCGGAAAAAAAAGAATTATTTATGTATGAAAAAAAAAAATATATCGAAAAAAAAGGAAGAATATTTTGAAAATTGAGAAATAAGAAACATGAAATGAAATTAATGTAGTGGAAAAGAGGAGAAGAAGAAAGTTCATTCTCGAGTTGTCTTGTACAAAAGCCAGTATGGTGATTTTGGCTTGAACCATTGTTTTTTCATTAATGGATTAGAATTGGATTGAGCATCATTTCACACTTGGTTGTTACTAGCTTAACCTTAGCTCCACATTACCAAAATCATTTGTCCACCTTATTACCCAATTGACATGACTCTTTTCTCATTCTTTTGGCTTCTAAGATTTATTTATCGTTATTTCTTGGCATGTGTTTGCGAATGTCTACTATATTAGATTGTGGGTGCATTTTCATAAGTCGTAGATAGGTGAGTGTTTCATGCATATATACACATATAACATCACGTTTTGTACAAATGCATGTTTGAGTGTGTTGCGAGAGTCCATTTCTCAAGGGATCATGCAAAAGCTGGAAAGTTCTGTTACAATCCCTTATGCTACGCCGTTATATAAATCTCAAGCATGTTTTGTCCTATTATTATGCCCACGTTGTTATAGGTTTGGATTTATTGTGCTTCTTAATGCTTTATGTTGAGGTTCACATATTGACGATAAGGTGTAATACTCTTTGTTATCTATCCTTGTCTTGACATTTTGTTGCTTGCTTCAGGAAAAGCAAGAGTTTACCTTGGGGGAATTTGATGCGTCCTGTTTTTGTGTGATTTCATCCCTCAATTTAGCTCGGCTTTGTATGTCATTTACCCCTTTTAAAGTGATTAAAGGATCTAATATCGTTCTCTAGGCATTTCTTGTGTTCAATTGAGTTTTTTAAGTAAAATTATGCTTTTTTGCTATTTCTTGTCAATCCGAGCAATATTATTGAAACACGAAGATAGTAGAAGCGAGTCTTGATAAAATAGAGATGTCGCGGGATTATTCACTTGTTTCAAATAAGTAGAAATGAAGTCGGACCGCATATCTACGAAATTTTGACTAAAGACAAAGCTAAAGTAAAAATGAAGCAAACCCCTAACCCCAACTCCTATACTATAAGGGTCAATGGAAGTCAAAGATATCACATCCCCTATAGGGTTTGTTTCATGGGGATGCATGAAGAAAAGAAGACGAAGCAAAAGAGCGTAGAAACATGCGTCCGCGATCGGGGACACCTAAACCTGATCGGCTTTGTGAGTTTCTACTCGCTCCTCTTTTAAGCTCCTTCTATTTAATAGAGGGTAATGAATTGTATTGATTTCATGCATCTTCCAAGGCCTATAAAAGGTGAGGAGTGCAGCATATTGCAACACATCTCTCAACACAAAATCATATATACATTCCTAATCTTATCTCCGTTTAGAATGAAAGTTCTTTTTGTTAGTTTTTGATCTTATGAAGTATAGTTTGAAGAAGTTTGATTGTTTAAGGTGTTCCATAACTTTCTTTGGATTGATCATATTTATCTCAAACCGTTATTCAAGTAATAATTTGATCAGACCTGTCGCAAGCCCGATACAAAGATAATTACCCAGACTAGGCTAATAACAAATTAATGTAATTAGGGAAGTACGGGTCGATCCTCAGGGAGATGGTGTTTCCTATAGAATGTGAAATGTCTTGCAATTGGGTTTTATCTAACAAGTATCTGGGTTTTGGGATTTTGATTTCTAAACTAATAAAAAGCATAAAGGAAAACAAAATAAAAGCAATCAAAACGAAAACAATAAAGCAAGTGATGAATTAACAATGATGAAAACAATCTAGCTTAGGGAAGTAGGTTCACACATGTAGATTGACATATTGATGAAATTGGATTTAGAACATGCAAATAATTCATTGTGAGTTCGTAAGAATGATGTGTTCATTACAATCATAGATCAGATGGTCTAGCAGGCTTTTTGGCAATTTACTAGGTCTTAATCTACCATGTCATGCTTTGTCTATTCAATTCACGTATTTCTACCTTGGAAAAGAGTTCCATTTTAGTCAATGATTTTGATCAGGAATCGTTAACTATCGTTATAGTCCAAACATGCATAGACACAATGTTTTAAAAGCACAATTTCTTTTATCCAATTATCATCTTTTAATCAACCTACATGGCGACCCTACACCCTAGAAAAACGACTACTCACTCATGGTGATGTTTATATCTAAGATAATGTTAATTTTAAAAACTAGGATAGACATGTTTATTTGATTTTGACAATATTTTAAGAAAGGATATGTATCAGGAAGATCCAGACTTTGCAGAAGATTGGCTAGCACAGAAAGAGGAAACAAGGACCATTGATTCACCCTACACTCTGCAAAATGGATTCTTGTTCAAGGGAAACAAGCTGTGTGTTCCCAGAGGATCTTATAGGAGTCTATTGATCAAGGAGGTACATGGAGTTGGCCTTGGAGGACACTTTGGGGTTCAGAAAACTGTGGACATACTGCAGGATCAATTCTACTGGCCTAAGATGATGGGAGAGGTCCAAATAGTTCTCAGAAGGTGTGGAGTTTGTCAAAAGGCCAAGAGTTCATTTCAGGCAGGGCCTTACACCCCCCTACCTGTCCCATGTAGGCCTTGGGAAGATGTAAGAATGGATTTCATAGTAGCATTGCCTAGGACAACAAGAGGGAAAGATTCTATCATGGTGGTTGTGGATAGGTTCAGCAAGATGGCACATTTCAATGCTTGTAAGAAAACTGAGGATGCTGTGAGTGTAGCAGAGTTATACCTTGATGAGGTGGTGAGGTTACATGGGGTCCCAAGGACTATTGTATCTGACAGAGACACAAAGTTTATGAGCCATTTCTGGAGAACATTATGGAAACTGCTTAACACTAGGTTGTTGTTTAGTACCTCCCATCATCCTCAAACAGATGGCCAAACTGAGGTGACCAACAAGACCTTGGGAAGGATCTTGAGGTGTATAGTCAGTAAATCTCTCAAGGATTGGGACTTGAAGTTGGCTCAAGCAGAGTTCTCTTTCAATAGAGCTCCATCAGCAGCCACAGGCCACTCCCCCTTTGAAGTGGTCTATGGTACTAACCCCTTAATGCCTTTGAATTTGTCTAATGTGTGCAGGTCAGAGATCCACTATGATGCCAAGAAGAGGGTAGAACAAATGCTAAAACTCCATGAGTCAATTAGAAAACAAATTGAGAACACTAATGATCTATACAAGAAAAATGCGAAGGTTCCTAAGGCCAAGAAAGACTTTGCACCAGGAGATTTAGTATGGATCAACCTAAGGAAAGAAAGGTTCCCTTCCAAGAGAAAGAATAAGCTAGAGCCAAGAGCAGATGGTCCTTTTCAAGTCATAGAGAAGATAGGTCCTAATGCCTACAGAATTGATCTACCAGGAGAGTATGCAGTCCATGGGACATTCAATGTTGGAGATCTTAGTCCCTTCTATGAAGACTCTGAGGAAGAGGAAGACACAGGCTTGAGGTCAAGCCCTTTTCAACCTGGGGAGGCTGTAGCAGGAGCTCACCTAAGGGGCCTTGATGATCAAGCCACAAACAAGACAAGCCTGACCCCAAGGAGCCCTCAGATGGAAGCTCGAGTTACAAGGTCCAAACAACAAGCTATGACAAGCCACAATCAAGCCAAGCCAAGCCACACCAGTGAGGAAGACAGTCCAGGGCTCAGCAACCCATGCCAAGCCCCAACACAACCCACATTACCCACACAAGACAGAAACAAAGCCATTCAGGACCAGGCAGACCAATCAATGAACCCTGCACCTAGGAGGTACACCAGGGCATCCCAACTACCCCCACCATGGCCTACCATCAAGCCAACCCACTAAACTACAAGTTTGTCCAGGACAACCCCTTTTGAAGTCTAGAAAAAACTCATGAAACAGACACCCCAAGCTAAAGTCCAGTGAACATTAAGGCAGAGAAGGTACAAGGTCAGATTGTGGCTTCCTTTTGTTTAAGTCAACTTGTCCTCGTCCAAGGCAGGTTTTATCTAAGTCCTAATAAGAGTATAGAGTCCAAAGGAGGAGCAAAACATCCAGGCAAAGTAGCAAGACAACAAGAACAACAGATTTCCATTTCAGGAAAACTCCAAAACTGCTTTATTTGCTTTTTGTTCAGTCTGTTTTTGTGTCTTGTGTCTGTACTTTATAGTTGTTGAGCTCGTCCTATTGTGAGGCTCTTAATTAGTGTCAGTAGTAGTAGTTTGAACCCTAAGTTGGCCCTTGGATGATCTGTACATCCAATGGCTCACAAGATATCAGCCTCCCTATATAAGGAGGTCTTTGTATGTTTGTTTTCAGTTAGACTTTATGAATGAATTAACTTTGAGAAATCCCTCAAAACTTTCAAACTTGTGCTAAGAGCTGTAGTTTGAGTCAACCCTGATACATCTTCAAGGTGTTTGATCAGTGTCTTGTTTTGTAAGTCAAGTTATATCTGTGCCTTGCTGTGATTAGCTTGCTTGCTGTTTTAGTCTAGTCTAGGGTGTTTGTGCTTTGCTGTAACACTTTAAATCTGTCTCAAAAACTAGTCTTTGAGTCCCTTCTCTTGTGCCTTGCTGTAGGGGAGCTTCTCTAAGTCATATATTTGAATTTCAGTTGATATAAGTCACTCTCTCTAAAACAGCCTCCATTTCTACTTGAGTTGTTTTCAGTTTAAGTGAACCTAGTTTAGTATCCATCAGAACTTGTAAACCTTAGTAGTTTACACTTCAATACTTATGCTTTTTGACATGACTCATATCACAAGGAGAACTACTCACACCTAAATGAGACTGGGTATAGATGTACCAGCCTAAGGAGGTTCTACCTTACAATATATGTAACTTGCCAAATGTCAAGATCAAGCGTACTCATCTATAGATTCATTCCATGCCTACTGTGTACAAGACTTCCCCATGTATGCAAAATTCAATGAATATTTAATCATTATCTTTTGAAAGCTCTAAGTTTGGGAAATGTAACATGATAGCATAGTAAACAAACAAGCAAAGCATGAAAAGCATTCAATTAAGTTCAAAATTTTAAATTTTTCTCTTATTCAAAAATTTGAAAGATATATACAACTAAAATGCAAAATGGGAAAATGCAATCCCTCCCCCAAGCTAAACATCACATTGTCCTCAATGTGAGCACAAAGACTAAATATGCAACGAGATGCTTAGTGGGAAGAAGGGTAAAAGGGAAAAAATGAAAGAAAAATGAAGCTTACTAGTCAGCGCGGACTCCCCCAAGCTAGTCTTTCGGACTTGACAAGGAAGGTCTTCATAGATTCTTCAAAAACTCTTTCATCTGCAAAGGAAATCTAACAAAACAATGAAAAAGGGAAAAAAAATGCAAAAAGAAAGGAAACACGGGTTGCCTCCCGAGAAGCGCTGGTTTAACGTATCGCTCGACGAATTTTCCTATGAAATCATCTGGTTGGGGATTGTCGCTCTATATAGACAATATCTAAGCATCCGATCATGGAATTGCTGTAGTAGAGTTTCAATCGGTGTCCATTGACCTTGAACTTTTCACCATTACTAGTCATTATTTCCACATAACCGTATTTGCTTACATATGTGACAGTGAATGGTCCAGACCATATTGATCGAAGTTTTCCCGGAAAAATTTTCAAACGGGAGTTAAAGAGAAGTACTTGCTCACCGACATTGAATTCTTTTCTGATTATCCTCTTGTCGTGCCAACGCTTCGTTTTCTTTTTATAAATCCTAGAATTCTCGTAAGCTTGCAAACGAAACTCTTCTAGCTCATTGAGTTGCAAAAGTCATCTATCAGCGCTAAGCTTAGTGTCTAAGTTGAGTTCTTTGATAGCCCAATGAGCTTTGTACTCTAACTCGACGGGGAGATGACAGGCCTTTCCATAAACCAACCGATAAGGAGATGTTCCAATCGGGGTTTTGAAAGCTGTGCGATAAGCCCATAAGGTGTCATCGAGCTTATTACTCCAATCTGTTCTAGATTTAGAGACTACTTTTTGAAGAATTGTTTTAAGCTCTCTGTTCAAGACTTCTACTTGACTGCTGGTCTGGGGGTGGTAGGCTAAACCTCGTCTGTGATACACACCATACTTGGCAAGCAGAGTGTCTAACTGCTTTTCTCCAAAATGAGTTCCTCGATCAATTATCACGGCTGTGGGTACAACAAACCGCGAAAAGATGATCTTCTTAAATAGTCGTATCACATCTCTAGCATCATTGGTGGGGGTGGCAATTGCTTCTACCCACTTTGAAACATAGTCGACAACGATTAAAATGTAACGATTTCCATTTGAAGAAGGGAATGGTCCTTGATAGTCAATACCCCAGACATCGAATATCTTGACTTCTAATATGCCGTTTTGAGGCATTTCATGTCTTTTGGATATTTGACCCATTCGTTGACAAGCATCACAAGCCATAACAAAGTCTCTTGAATCTTTAAACATCGAGGGCCAGAAAAACCCGGATTGTAAGACTTTGGCTACGGTCTTGGACGGACCATAATGACCACCATAAGCAGATGAGTGGCATCCTTCTAAAACTCCTTTTACTTCCCACTGGGGGATACAACGTCTGTACAGACCATCTGAACACTGCTTGAAAAGATAGGGGTCATCCCAAACAAAGAACTTTGCATCATGCAAAAATCTCTTTCTTTGGTTATAAGAAAGGTCGGAAGGTAGCTAGCGACTGACAAGGAAGTTGGCAATATCAGCATACCAAGGAGAAGAGTCCGCAATTGCCATTAATGAATTATCAGCGAAAGAATCATTAATTGGCGTAGGTAATCCTATTTCAGTTGCTCTTATCCTTGAGAGTTGATCAGCGACTACATTCTCTGCTCCTTTCTTATCCCGGATCTCTAAATCAAACTCTTGAAGGAGTAAGATCCATCGGATAAGTCTAGGTTTTGCCTCTTTCTTTGAAAGCAGATATTTCAAGGCAGCATGGTCGGTGTAGACAATAACTTTTGATCCTATTAGGTATAAGAGAAATTTGTCTAAGGCATAGACAATGGCGATAAGTTCTTTCTCAGTGGTGGCATAGTTGATTTGGGCAGGATCAAGGGTTTTACTAGCATAGTAAATCGCATGAAGAAACTTTTCCTTTCTTTGCCCTAAAACAACTCCTACGGCATAATCACTCGCATCGCACATCAGTTCAAAGGGCAGATTCCAATCACGCGACTGGATTATAGGTGCGGTGATCAAAGCACGTTTGATTTTGTTGAATGCCTAAAGGCATTCCTTTGTGAAATTGAAAGGTGCATCCTTTAAAAGGAGCTCAGTCAGGGGCTTGGCTATCTTTGAAAAATCTTTTATAAATCGTCGGTAGAAACTGGCGTGGCCAAGGAAACTCCTGATTCCTTTTATATTAGCAGGGGGTGGCAGCTATTCAATAACTTGGATCTTTGCTCGATCCACTTCTATACCTCTTTCTGAAATGATGTGACCTAAAACTACACCTTCGTTCACCATGAAGTGACACTTTTCCCAATTGAGAACAAGGTCGACTTCTTCACAGCGTTTTAGAACTTTGGATAGATTTGTCAAACAATGATCGAAGGAAATGCCATAGACGCTAAAGTCGTTCATAAATACTTCCATGATAGATTCAACAAAATCCGAGAAGATACTGGTCATGCAACGCTGGAAAGTGGCAGGTGCATTACACAAGCCAAATGGCATTCTACGATAAGCGAAAGTACCATAGGGACAGGTGAAGGTGGTTTTCTCTTGGTCCTCAGGGTGGATAGGGATTTGGAAAAATTCTGAATAACTATCTAGATAACATAAATACTTGTGACAAGCTAACCTCTCTAGCATTTGGTCAATGACGGGTAGAGGATAGTGATCTTTTCTAGTTGATTGATTCAGCTTTCTGTAGTCAATACACATACGCCATCCCGTCACAATCCTTGTGGGGATGAGCTCATTCTTCTCATTTTTTACTACTGTTGTTCCTCCTTTCTTGGGAACAACTTGAACAGGGCTTACCCATTTAGAGTCAGAGATTGCATAGATTATGCCGGCATCTAGCAATTTCATAACTTCAGTTTTAACTACTTTCTGCATGTTGGGATTAAGACGGCGTTGACCTAGAACACAGGGTTTTTGGCCTTCTTCTAAATTGATTCTATGCATGCAGAAGTCTGGGCTTATGCCTGTTAAATCTTCGAGCTTGTAACCTATTGCCTTTTTATACTTTTGCAAGACAGTCAATAGTGAGGTTAACTTATTTTCATCTAGGAGAGCACTCACTATGATTGGGCAATACTCAGATTCATCTAAAAAAGCATATTTTAGATTCGAGAGAAGAGGTTTCAGCTCAGGTTTTTGTACTTCTGCCTTGGCAGGAGTATCGATCAAGCTTATGAACTCTATAACTTCTTCTGACGGTATTTTTTTTCCGGTCAGGTCCTTTTCTAGTTCACTGATCTCGAAATTGTCATTCTCAGAGATATCCTCCAACAACAAGATTACTTCTAAAGGATCGTCGATTATTGATGGATACAGAGATTCATCAACAATGGAGTCGACAATATCAATGAAACAGCAAGACTCTTCTAGCATGGGGCTTTTCATTGCACAGTTCAAGTTATAGGTGACTTTATCATCACCTACTTCTAGTGTCAGTTTTCCATTCTTAACATCGATTACTGCTCCGGCAGTGTGTAAAAATGGCCTTCCTAAAATAATAGGGATTTGAGAATCTTCAGCCATATCTAGCACGATGAAATCGACGGGAATGAAAAACCTTCCTACTTTGACAGGCACATCTTCTAAAACTCCCATAGGTTGTTTTAAAGAACGGTCTGCCATTTGCAGAGTGATACTGGTGCATTTGAGAATTCCCATATTCAACTTTTCACATATGGAATAGGGTATGCCGCTTACACTGGCACCTAGATCGCATAGAGCTTTATCGATTGTGTAGGTGCCTATAGTGCAAGGTATAGAAAAACTACCAGGATCCTTTAACTTAGGAGGGGACTTATTTTGCAACAGAGCACTGCACTCAGCTGTGAATGCTATGATTTCAACATCATCTAAAGTCCTCTTCTTAGTTAAGATATCCTTCATGAATTTTGTGTAAGAAAGGATTTGGGTGATCAGTTCAGTGAAGAGAACCGTTACTTGGAGGTTTTTGACTACTTCCATGAATTTGCTAAACTGGGTTTCCTTATGATTTCTCCTCAAGCGTTGGGGAAATAGAACTTGGATTTTGATGGGTTCCTTCACAGGTTCATCCTTCTTTTCTTTGCTTTCCGCTTCCTTAGCGGTGGATGGTTGGGATTCTTTTTTGCTCTCTACTGGTGGTGGCTCAACTAATGTTTCGTTGGGTTGCTGAGGTTCCTTATAAGTGGTACCACTCCTAAGGGTGATAGCATTAGCGGTGTCCGTCGGTTGCTCACCATGAGGTGGGAGTGGAATTGTTTCCTTTGGACATTAGAGGCAGCCAATTGGGCCATTTGAGTTTCAAGCATCTTGATGGCAGCCCTTTGAGCTTGATCACTCTTTTGAAGTTGAGCTAACATTGAATCTTGTTTTTGAACAACTTGGAGAAGCATGGATTCAATTTTGCTCAATCTTGAATCATTGGGTTGGCTTTGATTTTAGGGTGGTTGAAGTTGAGGTTGGTGTTGGTGTTGGTAAGGTTGATTGAAGTTAGGTTGAAATAGAGGTCTTTGGTTTTGAAAACCAGGTGGATTATAGGGCTTCTATTGATGTGGTATGAATGGTTGTAGAATCTGATGGTGGGGATTCTGAATGTTGGTGCTTTTGTAGGACAAAAGAGGATGGTTCTTTGTGTTCTCATTATAGAAGTTTGAGAAAGCATTGCCTTGCATGTATGCTTGTTAGGCATTGACTTGCTCTAGCGAACTCCGACATTCTTGAAAACTGTGTCCTCCAACCTCACATGTCTCACATACCACTATGTGGTTAGTGACGTTAACATGTTGCGTGGATTGGGAAGACCTTCGTATTTGTTGCTGCAGAAGGGCAAATTGGGCTTCTAGGAATGCTACTTTGCTAGAATCTTCCTGCTTGGTTTTGAGCGGCATAGCACGTGAGTTGCTATACTGAGAGTCGTGAATTGCCATTGACTCGACAGTTGCACTCGTTATTTCTACATCGATCTGATCGAAACGACCATTGTAAGCGGAGTCGAGGATACCACGCGATTCGCCACAACAACCATTGTAGAAGGTGATAGCCAAGAACAATGAATCAAGGCCATGATGAGGACATTCTCTTTGTAATTCTTTGTACCTTTCCCATGCCCCATAAAGGGTTTCATCGACTCTCTGACGGAATCCAGTGAATTGACTCCGTAAGAGTGCGGTTCGTTATTTTGCAACAGAGCACTGCACTCAGCTGTGAATGCTATGATTTCAACATCATCTAAAGTCCTCTTCTTAGTTAAGTTATCCTTCATGAATTTTGTGTAAGAAAGGATTTGGGTGATCAGTTCAGTGAAGAGAACCGTTACTTGGAGGTTTTTGACTACTTCCATGAATTTGCTAAACTGGGTTTCCTTATGATTTCTCCTCAAGCGTTGGGGAAATAGAACTTGGATTTTGATGGGTTCCTTCACAGGTTCATCCTTCTTTTCTTTGCTTTCCGCTTCCTTAGCGGTGGATGGTTGGGATTCTTTTTGGCTCTCTACTGGTGGTGGCTCAACTAATGTTTCGTTGGGTTGCTGAGGTTCCTTATAAGTGGTACCACTCCTAAGGGTGATAGCATTAGCGGTGTCCCTCGGTTGCTCACCATGAGGTGGGAGTGGACTTGTTTCCTTTGGGCATTAGAGGCAGCCAATTGGGCCATTTGAGTTTCAAGCATCTTGATGGCAGCCCTTTGAGCTTGATCACTCTTTTGAAGTTGAGCTAACATTGAATCTTGTTTTTGAACAACTTGGAGAAGCACGGATTCAATTTTGCTCAAACTTGAATCATTGGGTTGGCTTTGATTTTAGGGTGGTTGAAGTTGAGGTTGGTGTTGGTGTTGGTAAGGTTGATTGAAGTTAGGTTGAAATAGAGGTCTCTGGTTTTGAAAACCAGGTGGATTATAGGGCTTCGATTGATGTGGTATGAATGATTGTTGAATCTGATGGTGGGGATTCTGAATGTTGGTGCTTTTGTAGGACAAAAGAGGATGGTTCTTTGTGTTCTCATTATAGAAGTTTGAGAAAGCATTGCCTTGCCTGTTTGCTTGTTAGGCATTGACTTGCTCTAGCAAACTCCTACATTCATGAAAACTGTGTCCTCCAACCCCACATGTCTCACATACCACTATAAGGTTAGTGACGTTAACATGTTGCGTGGATTGGGAAGAGCTTCGTATTTGTTGCTGCAGAAGGGCAAATTGGGCTTCTAGGAATGCTACTTTGCTAGAATCTTCCTGCTTGGTTTTGAGCGGCATAGCACGTGAGTTGCTATACTGAGAGTCGTGAATTGTCATTGACTCGACAGTTGCACTCGCTATTTCTACATCGATCTGATCGAAACGACCATTGTAAGCGGAGTCGAGGATGCCACGCGATTCGCCACAACAACCATTGTAGAAGGTGATAGCCAAGAACAATGAATCAATGCCATGATGAGGACATTCTCTTTGTAATTATTTGTACCTTTCCCATGCCTCATAAAGGGTTTCATCGCCTCTCTGACGGAATCCAGTGATTTGACTCCGTAAGAGTGCGGTTCGTTCTGGTGGGAAATACTTTTGATAGAAAGCAAGAGCTAGACTATCCCAGTCGGCTATTCCTAAGGCAACTCGGTCAAGACTATTGATCCAAAGTTTAGCCTTTCTTGTTAAAGAGAAGGGAAAGAGCATTTCCCTAATCTACTCTTGGGATACTCCAGTTTGTCTAATTGTGGAGATTAAGTCACAGAAGTTTTGGATACTTCTTTCTATTAAATTGATGAAGGCGGGTTTGATTTCAAAATTTTGAGCTGTGATTTGGGGTGTAGCAATACCCCTTGGAAGTGTATCTGCAGTTGGTTTGGAATGGTCTGAAAGTCGAACCAGTTTCTTTTGTGAAGATGAAGATGGAGTGTTGTTTGAAAGTTGATTGGTTTTTGAGAATGGAGATGAGAATGGATCTTCTTCTCCTTCAAGATTAAACAAAATATCCGAGTAATTTTCACGAATACGGCCTAAACTTGAAATATCAGAAGCTTTTGAGATTTCGTTGAATAGCTTTAGTCTCCTATGTAGAGTCATTTCTAGATCGGGGTCTAAAGAGATAGGGGTCCCTAGTCTAGAAGACCTAGGCATAAGATTGGAAAGCTAAGATGAAAAATCAAGAGAGGTCTTGAAGGAATTTGGGTTCCGAACGACTAGATAAAATTAATTGCAATAAAAATCACAAGAAAAAGGAAAACTAAATCGTGCTCCCCGGCAACGGCGCCAAAATTTGATCGGACCTGTCGCAAGCCCGATACAAAGATAATTACCCAGACTAGGCTAATAACAAATTAATGTAATTAGGGAAGTAGGGGTCGATCCTCAGGGAGATGGTGTTTCCTATAGAATGTGAAATGTCTTGCAATTGGGTTTTATCTAACAAGTATCTGGGTTTTGGGATTTTTATTTCTAAACTAATAAAAAGCATAAAGGAAAACAAAATAAAAGCAATCAAAACGAAAACAATAAAGCAAGTGATGAATTAACAATGATGAAAAGAATCTAGCTTAGGGAAGTAGGTTCACACATGTAGAGTGACATATTGATGAAATTGGATTTAGAACATGCAAATAATTCATTATGAGTTCGTAAGAATGATGTGTTCATTACAATCATAGATCAGATGGTCTTGTAGGCTTTTAGGCAATTTACTAGGTCTTAATCTACCATCTCATGCTTTGTCTATTCAATTCACGTATTTCTACCTTGGAAAAGAATTCCATTTTAGTCAATGATTTTGATCAGGAATCGTTAACTATCGTTATAGTCCAAACATGCATAGACACAATGTTTTAAAAGCACAATTTCTTTTATCCAATTATCATCTTTTAATCAACCTACATGGCTACCCTACACCCTAGAAAAATGACTACTCACTCCTGGTGATGTTTATATCTAAGATGATGTTAATAATAAAAACTAGGATATACATGTTTATTTGATTTTGACAATATTTTAAGACTCTTTATATGTCGATAATAACGACACTAAATTGGCAATCCTATGAAATGAAATGACGATTATAACGATACTAAAATGAATCTAAGATAACATGGATGGAAAATAAAAATCAAATAGAAAACATAAAGACTTTAAAACAAAAGATAAAATAGGAATACCTAGATGACGATCAACGACGATAATGACAACAATAATAGAAATTCCTTGCATAGAATAGTCGTTCCATGAATTACAACGCTTGAACCACTTAAAGTAGATTACAAAGATGAAATTCTTATTGATCTAGGATAAGGATTTGATGTAGAAAAGACAGAAATAAACTAAGAAACTAAAGACAAAAAAGAAGAAGAAAATGAGAGAAGAGAGGCTAGGTTTCTCTCCTCATAATCTAGGGTTTTTGTAAAGGGAGAAATGTAAAGAAGAGAAGAGTGTAAAGTGTATCTCATTGTGGTGGCTGAGGCTCTCTTTATATAGCAGTAGGGTTTCGTGGGGAAGGGGTCATGCATTCATCACATAGGACAAAAAGGAGGAAGTCGAAACAAAAGCTCGGATCAGCAGACATCCCCGATCGGGTACACCACTTACCCGATCGGGTAAGTTGTGATCTTGGTCAATAAACTTTCGTTTCATCTCCCCTTGCATATGACTTGACTTCTATTGTCCCCCTTGACCTTTTGAGTCGGGTTTGTTGATAGTGTTTTATGTAAAATGATGAATTCTTCGCCTAACTGATCGATCTTCTGACAACTACAAAACCTTCTTTGCTTCTTCTCTCTTTTGAATCAGTGAACCTTCTTGAAATGCCTCTGACTTGTTCAATCTTGCTTCCTCAAATCGTCGGGTTCTAGGCAAATGCTCGGGAATATAGAAAAAGGGCGTAGAAACGTCACTTTCCATACAAAACAGGTTAGAACATAGGAATTCACCTAGAAGACGATATTAGCTCATAAAATGGCTTAACAAAGCACAAATGACATACAAAAACCGAGCTAAAATGGGGGTTAAAATAATACAAATATTCACTTATCATAATTCTCTCCTTTCTTACTTCTTATCATTTCTAATCTTTAATTCATCATATAATCTTTAGTTTTTGACATGATCTAGTTCTTGCATATATAAATCCACAACTGTTGTGATCACTTTAGTTCATCATCATCATCATATATTCATCACCCTTATAAATTTAGTTCTTCAATCATAATCTAAGAAATGACTAGTTTAATCTATTTTATTATAGCAATCATATTATCTTATCTAAACATGAGTAAGTAGATTTAATTCTAGGGGTATATGGTAACCATGTTAGATTAGTAATTTGGAATTGTTGGAATAAGAATTATTATTTTTGTATCATTCTTTTATTTCATGCTTGGATTGAATCAATTGCTTGTTTTCTAAAGTTCATCTTTGACATAAACTAATCTATATGTGTGAACCTATCTCCCTAGAATCTTTATTATAATTGTTAAAAATCATCATTTCACTTTTATTTACGTTTATTATCAACTTGTTCATCAACCTCCTACTTAAATTTCGTCCTAAATAGAACCTTTATCACAAGTTTATCTCAATAGTAACTCCCGTGTCGCTGAGATCGACCCCTTGTTTCTCTAGTTAGATTTAATGGTGTTATCCTAGTGCAAGGGTTATTATCTTTGATTTGAGTACACGTCTAACCCGATCAAGTCTTCTATTACTCACATTCTAAAAACAAACCACCACAAATCTCTACATCTCTCCTAAAATTTCAGCACACTTCTTCTTTCTTAAACATCAAAAACTCCATTGAACCTCCATCTAAGATGGATGCCATTTATTCGTCTCTCAACGAAACTTGACGATTTTTACATCAATATTCTCCTCTCATTCTCCTATTCCTTTTTCATACCATAAAATATTCCTTTACTCCAACTTTTTATAAATCCTATTTTTCTAGATCTAAACTTAAGACGGACATAACTTCTTCGTTTCTTAACGAAATTCAATTTCGTTAAATGTTTCGGAATCCTCTCACCATCCTCATTCTTTGTATCCAAAAAAAGATTGAAACTTTTAACTTTATTGTAAGACAGATTTTTCAGAATATCGGTTTGGGTTTCTTAGCTTATTAATTGTCGGTCTAAGGTGGGTTATGAATATCTTGGGTCAAAGAATTCGTGTGGGTTGATTTGTAGCTTGGGAATGGATGATTTGAAGTGCTAATAGAAGTAATTTTGACGGGTTAAACATTTTATATGCTTTTCTGTATGTTTTAGGTTAGTTTTTATGTTAAAGGTGAGTTCTTGTGTAGATGCTAGTATAGATTTATGACTACAATATATTTGATTGATGGATTGAATCTCTTATGTTTCAAGGTTAAACTTGTGTTCAAGCCTTTAATGATGAATTAATTATGCTCTTGATGTCTAATTAATTGATGTGATGCTAGTATGTTGGGTAGGATGATTATTTATGATGTTTTGTGTTGGTAATTACAAAAGGGCATAAGATTGTTTGGCTTAAAGTTAGGTTTGTTGTGTTGATTTAAATGATGATTTAAATATCTTTAATCCTTGTTCTTTGCTTGTTGGTGATATGATCGTGTATGTTGAGCTTGGTGTTTGAACATTCTACTTCAAACCCAAGGAAAGGGACGAAGTTTCATGTTCATGGCTAGTGTGATGTCGACGGGTGAAATTTCAACCGGCCAATTAAATTTCACCCGACCGAGCAAAATTTTGCCCGGTACAAAAGTTGTCCGGAATGGCCGCTAAATGGTCTGGGAGCCGGCAGGTGAAATTTCTCCCGGGTGGGCGAAATTTCATCCGGGCGGGTGAAGTTTTCCTGCACTAACCTCTTTTCGTAAAATGGTCATATCTCCTTCGTTACTTGCTTGTTTTGGGCGTGTGACCTACCGTTGAAATCTTAAGATAATAAGCTATCACCTCCACTAAGAATTTTTAATTTTCATGTCTAGAACTCTACCAACTACCGTTTAAAGTTGACCCTTGATATAGGTCGTTTTCAAACTTGCTGTTTTGAGATGGGCTTTATGTTTCTTATTGATTATGCTTCTTAAACTTGGTCTAATGCTTATGTAACATGTATTGACTCTTATATATCATTGATACATTTATCTTATGCCTTATTTTAGTGATGGTTTTGGATATTTTGCTCATTTGAGTCATGTATATCTTGAGTCGTCCGTTGAGTCTTAACAATTGGATATTTTGAACCTCTATACTTGTTAGAATTGATGTCGGAGCGATAGGGGTACAACCTTTATGCTTGTTGCATTTGTTAGTGGGGATATGATGACGTTGTTAGGAGGCGAACGCAATGCGTTGATCGACACGGCCGTAAAATGTTTGATCCTTGCGTGGTGGTGTTATTAGCATGTTGCGTAATTGCTTGATCGTTTTCATGACGCCTCATTGATATGAGTACTCGTTATTGTGAAAACCAATTCTTTTAGCTGCATTTGCCGAAATTGGCATACCCGTCTCTTTCCGCCTCTTCCGTTAGTTGCCCTTACCGGATTTGAGGTACTCAGCTTCTGTGTTGTTGAACGAGTCTTGGATGTGGCACGCCTTACCAATTGTCGATAATTATAAACGATTTATTAAGTAAACGTTTAGTTTATAACATAAAGTTACGTTCGCGGTTTTGCATCTAAAGTTTTAAATATCCCGTATTTTCGCTGCAAATCTATGTGTTTACTTTATTGCAAAATCGCGGGGTATCATAATGGTCTTTTTTTGTGGATTGGTTAAATTCCTATAGTCAATACACATTCGCTACCCTCTGACGATCCTGGTGTAGATAATTTCTTTTTTATCATTTCTTACTACGGTTGTCTCTTCTTTCATTGAAATCACTTGGACTAGACTAACCCATTTAGAGTCAGAAATCGCATAAATGATTCATGCGTCTAAAAGTTTTGTGACAACCCTCGCGAATGCGGAAATATAAAACATACAAGCATGTGAATTATATAGCGGAAAATACGGTATTTTAAAAACCTTTATACATGCAAGGTAGAAAAATACGAGGAGTGTCAAAATATTACAAACTAAATAAAAATACCACAAGAGACGTAGTCTCTCAAAGTGTTAACAAAAGACAAAGTAATTAGCAACTAGCTAAACAACGTCTAGAGGTGTTTCATCCAGGGACAACGCCCGCTAGCTCACACCCGAACCCAAAATAGCATAAGCAAAAAGCAATCCATGCAAGCAACCTGTTCATTCATGAAAAACATGAACGCCACAATCAGTGGGGAGTAACTCCGGGTTCTCCCAGCCATATCACATTAAACGTACATAGAAGGAAATACAAAAGTAGAGCATGCATACATAAAGATATACATGTGAGATGCGATAAAAATAGATAGGCAATCCAATATATAAAGATAAGATCATATGGAAATCAAATCCGAAACCATCATGTTATTCAAAGACTCGGGGAAGACAATCTTAGGCAACCGAATACGCTCACTAGGGCTTGCATCTCACCGTTAGCGGTATAAGATTGATAAGATTGAGACTCGACAGACAAACCAAGTCAAGTCATGCGATGATCACAATAAATACAACATATTATCATCCATTCACGAACCCAGACATTGACGGTGTCCAATCATGCAATGACCATGAATAATATCATGAAATCACGCATTCAAAGAACGACGACACAAGACGACATCTCTCACGGTAAATGAAACACACTAGCATCGTGTACATGGCAAGTATGATTAACAGGCATCCACGGGATCACATTTCCCTGAACTCATACGCGATGCTTACATTTCGCCTATGTAGACTAATTTCCTCCTGGTAGGACGACGATAATAAATACCCGGTCCTAGTCTAAAACTGGCCAGAATCCCGAAATCATATTTTCCGGTTCGACATGCGATCACGTTTCGCACCCAAGACTCGGTCTTACAAAGAAAACGCCGAGTACCCACATTCTCGGTAGATCAATTCACGAAAGAGGCGGAAAACGAGCTCAAGCCTCATAACATGCGGTACGCTACATGCAAATAACACCACCTCGCAAGTACACAACATTTGACGGCCGGGTCGATCAACTCAATGCGTTCAACTCCCAACAACGTCGTCGTATGCCCACTAACACATGCATTTAAGCAGTAGGATACCTCCCCGTTCCAACATTCCAGCCTTACGAACGTGGAGGTAGCCAAGGGAATGAGAGTACAAAGCACAAGACAAAATAGTGCTCAAACCGTATCGTTTGTAAAAACCGACTCAAAGTGGGACATACCAAAAACCGTCACCAAGCATGAGAATAGGGCATTATATAAATGTAACTATGATAAACATGACTCAATACATGATACATAAGCATTAGACCAAGTTTAAGAAGCATAATAAATAGGAAACATATATCTTATCTCAAAACAACAAGTTTGGAAACTAACTAAAACAAGGGTTCACTTCAAACTGTCATAACTTGAGTTCTAGATATGCAAATGCATAAATTCTAAGTCGAGGTGATAGCGTATCCTCTTACGGTTCCAACGATAGTTCACAAGCCCAAAATAAGCAAGTAACGAAGGAGATATGATCATTTTACGAAAAGGGGTCAGTGCAGTGAAACTGCACAAGTCACGACCGTGACTTGTATTTCACGCCCGTGAAACACTCTGTTACGCAAGGGTAAAAGATCAGCCACGATTTCACGCCCGTGACTTGAGTCTCACGACCGTGACTTGAGTCTAGACAACTCCAATTTGTTCTAAACTCAACCATCATCAACTATTATCATAAATCATCACTTCTCATATCAATTCTCATATCAATTCTCAACAAACAACAAGTATCATCATCAACAATCATCAACTAACAACAATCATCATCAATAACATGAATCCTAACCTTTCTAATCGTATTCTAAATACGAATTCTAACATAGAAGCATGTAAAACACGTAAATGATATCGAGTAACCCTTCACCGTTACCTTTTCGCGTCTTTCATCGATTTCTAGAAAGTCTCCACCTACAATTAGATACAAAAGATGAATATCATTCACCTTGAGAAAGACGGATAATTTAAAAAGCGAGAAAGACGGTAATTTAATTACCAATACGGATAGAGGAAGATAAGAGGGGAAGAATAAGACGAACTTACGTGAATTTGAACAAGAAATGAGAGAGTTATGACGAATCTAAGGTTGGAAGATTAGGGAAGCTAGGTTTTCATGGGTTTTCTTAAGGAAGAAGGAAGAGTTGAGTTGTGTGAGGTAATATTAGGTTATGAGGGAGTATATGTAAAGAGTGAGTGGAAAAGTCAAGAAAAAGTCAAAGACGACTTAAGACGGGTTTTACATGAAGTCTCGCGGAAATCCCAAATACGAACTCGGAAATTCTAAATTCGACTCGGAAAATTAAATTCTAAATTAAAACTAAATTTCGCTGAAAAGTATCCGTAAAATATTTTTACTATAAAAATATGGTACATTTGCAGGTGTTACAGTCCCCGTTTTGGGACTGTCTTTCTACGTTTCAAGTCACTTAGGTAGTAAACACATAACTTGTAATTTATTAATGGGGAAAGAGTTCGGTAACAATTCCTTTAATGTTTTCTGAATGCATATGTTGAGTAAATATTTATTCAACATTGTGTATTTAGAAAACAAAGGGGAATTGCTGCCGAATTTTTTCCTCATTAATAAATTACAAGTGGTGTTTGCTAGTGACTTGAAACGTAGATTGATGGGTTTAGGTTGGGGTGATAAGGACCCAATTGAAGAAAATTAATTTTACTTGTTGATGGATGATCTCTTTCTCTTTTGGTCCTTGAGTCCTAATCAAGACATTGGATTCAAGAGGAGGAATGGCTAGGTTAAAACACAAGGGAGGGTCAAGATTGTGAGACACACACAATCCAATCCCTTCAAACCCTAATATATATACCTTTTCTTCACTCATCTTCCTTCATTTTCACATTTCTCATTCTCTTTCTACCTCCTTTCTCTCTCTAACATCCTCTTTAAAAAAACAAAGAAAAAAAAAACCCTAACCCTTCCCCACCGGTCCCCACCCCCACCGGTCCCCACCGCCACCCCCACTGCCACCGCCACCCTCCTCCTCCTCTTTTCTCTCACATACCACCACCACCAACCAAAAAACAAAACCAACCACCAATTCTAAACCCACCACCACCAAACAAAACCCACCACCCCGGCTGCCCCCTGCCGCTTCTTCTGCCCCCCTCTCCGCAACCAGACTCCCCTGCCGCCACACACCAACATCCACCCTCCACCGTCACTCTCTTCACCGATCTGCCCTCGCCACCTTTACCCCCGCCTCTCTCCCTCCGTCCGTCCCTCTCTCCACCAATCTGCCACCGCCTCCCGCACCCCCTGTCTCCCTCGACTCCCTTCCTCACTCACCCTACCCGACAGCCGCCTGCCACCACCCTCTGGATAAAAAACAAAGTTTTTGTTTTTTTTTAAATCTCGTTTTTTTAGATCTGTTGATTATTATTATTATTATTTCAAATCTCATTTTTTGGTGGAGTGTATGGTGAATGTTCTTTTTTTGTTTTTCTTTTGTTGTTGTTGGTAGTTGAAATTACACTACTATTTATTAAAGTTACACTATTATTCATTAAAGGGTTGTTTTATATTATCTGTTGTGTTACTATAGGTTTTTAAATTTTTTGGGACTTATTTGTCTCGTTTTTATATGTTAAGTTTTATATGTTTTTGTTCTTAATCTTTAGATCTGGTTGTTGATGGGAGTGTGGTGAGGGAAGAATAAGAAGGTCGTGGGTTTTTTTTTCAAATTTTCGGTTTTTTTTTTCCAGATTTGTACCATCACATTTTTAGTCTAATTTATTATATTTCGTTTTAGATCTGGAAAAAAAGGTAAAAGAAATAACCACTAACATTTTAGATCTCTTTTTTCATTTTTCAGATTTTTATGTTTTTTATTTTTATATTACTTCTCATTTTTTTATATTTTATTTTTTCTACTAAAGTTTCACTAGTACATACTAAAGTGTACTAAAGTTTCACTAGTATGTACTAAAGTTTCACTAGTATGTACTGAAGTTTCACTAGTAAGTACTAAAGTTTCACTA
>JAIUZE010057522.1:500-62520 GCA_022085475.1 Heliosperma pusillum
AGAAGAAGTGTTGGACTTGGACCTAATTTGGCTTTGGAAAGGAAAAAGGCCGATTCGTATACTTGAAAGGGCTAACAAACAACTCCGAAACAAGGTGGTACCCTTAGTTCGTATCCTTTGGCGTTGTGGAAACGTCGAATCAAAAACTTGGGAACCCGAAGCTAAAATGTTAGCTAAATATCCCGAGCTCTTTGCTTGAGGTAAATCTCTTTCTTCCTTTCCTATTTCTATTCGATTTATTTTTCGAATATTCCGTTCCTTCTATCAAATATCACTTCTTATAGATAGATTACTATAAGCTTTGGTTAGAAATTTTAGGAATAGATAATAGAGTTATTATCCTTACTATGAAATTGTTGAATTAAAAGTTTTTTTTGAAAATATTTTATCGATTTCAAGTAGTTTTACCGTCAAGGAGTGTTGAGACTCGTTATTGGAGACGTTCGATAACTAGTTTTCTCATTTATTGATGCGAAAATGTATCTTTTAAAGTCTTTCATTTGGGACGTTGATGTTCTTAACAGCTGACGAGAACCTTCCGCCCCAGTGATAAGACCCTGTATTTTTATCACGAATATATTTTTAACAGTTTTGAAATAGACCTACATATATGTTACGTTCCTTCTTCTAAGTTTCGAGGACGAAACTTTTTAAAAGGAGAGGTGATTGTAACAACCCGAAAAATACCCGATTTTTCTAGTAAAAATATTTACTAACACTTTTCAGTAGAACTTAAGTTTTTAAAATAGGAATTTTTGTTCCGAGTCTTATTTTGAAATTCCGCGTTCGTATTTGGAATTTCTGAGAGATTTCATGAAAAGACCGTTTTTAGTCATCTTTGACTTTTCTTGCCTTTTAAGTCGTCTTTGACTTTTCTTGACTTTTTAAAAGTCGTCATTGACTTTTCTTGACTTTTAAGTCGTCATAAACTTTTCTTGACTTTTAAGTCATCTTTGACTTTTCTCGACTTTTAAGTCGACTTTGACTTTCGTTGAATTTTCCCGACTCGCCTTATAATTTTGAAGACCGAAATTTTATTTAAAAAAATAATATTTTTGATTTATTTTTATTTAGATTTATTAGAATTTATGATAATTTAATAAAATTATTTTGAATTTATTCGAAATTTATAATAAGGTTTTACGGTTTAAACTCGGGAATCATTTAACTATTCCCGACTCATCGTAAATCCCGAAACAACCCCGAAACTCGACTTTGGCATGAGTCACCCGCCCATGTCATCGCTTTCCACTCACAATTAGATATTTTAATTGTTTTGATTAAAATAATAATAATATCTAGATATTTATCAACTTTATCGATCAGTTAACGAAAATTACGCAAATCGTTTACAAAACTGACCCGATAATCACAAAGCCACACGGCTCTCCTACCCTCTAATAGGGCTTGATATTTTCATTACTTTTGATTACAATATCATAATATCTAGATATTTGGTGTAATTAACTTAATCGCTAATTATATTTAATCAATTACCGTAAAATAATTATTAATCGCGAGTCCATTCCGTAACAACAATTTCAAAACCCGACTTCCTAATCCCTCTATATTTACACGGCTCCCTCCACTCCACTACTCACTAACAACTTTTCATTTTTCAACAAATCAAATTAAGATCAAATTATCACTTTCTTTAAGCGTTCTTGAGTGTTCTTGAGCGTTCTTCATCCGTTCTTCATCGTTCTTGAGCAAAATCCTCATAAAATCTTCATTTCTTAATTAAATCCGTCCTAACTTATATTTCTAGGATCTCCTCTTCGCTCCTCATCTTCACGTACGGTTTTATTTCAATTTCGACAAAATCGTTTTCAACACTTTAATTATGGAAAATCATATTTTTGTTCTAATAATGTTTTCCATGTTATTTCTTATAGGGGAAGATTTTGAAGACGAGTTTGGAGACTCGTATATTTTGGGTGAAGATTAGTAGGAGGGTTTCTTGGTTTATACTTCTTATTTTGGTGCTAATTGACTTGTCTAGCTAAGGTAACGATTCCGAGTTACTCGACGGATATATGTTACATAGCTTTTTGTTTCTTTTATTTTTGGTTCATCTTTTGTTTTGGTTCATGTTATGATGATTTAAGGATTTTTAGTTAGTAACATGTTAAGTAGTGGTTATTATTGTGTTTTATGAATTTATAACATGTTGGTTGTTCTTGATGAATTTGGATGATTCTTCATAATCATGATTTTTGTATGTTTGATGGTTGTTTTGAATGTTTAAAAATGGATGTTGTTAATTAAAAACATGTTAGAATTAATTTGGAATTGGGGTTGTTGTTTTGGTGGTGGCCGGAAATGGTGGTGGCTGTGAACCGGACCAAACCAGCCGGTCCAGGCCGGTTCAGACCCGGTCTGGGTTGGTCCATGGTGGGTCCGGGTTTTGGTCTTTGGGGTGTGTCGATGTTTGATTGTTATGTTGTTGTTTTGACGGGTTTTAATTATGTTAAAGCATGCGGGAAATAATTAGAAACGGTTTTTAGTAAAATCGTTAAAAAGGCCAAAACAGGCCCAAACCAGCCGTGGGGCCCAGTCCAGGCCCGTGTCATGTTGGCCCAAATCAGCCCGTGGGTCCCCTTGTGGGATTTGTGACGGTTTGTGAGTTATCGTCATTTTTATCGCGTTTTGTAATAATTAGCAAGCGAGAAATATTAATAAGTAAAATATTTAATTAAAAAGGTTTTTCATTAAATTATTATTTCTCACATGTTAGAAATTATAGGACGAGATCGTAGTTTAATTTAATATCCTTTTAGTCAAACGGGTTTTGGTATGATAGAATAATTCACATGTTAAAAGTCTTAATAAAATAACATGAAATGAATATGTTGATTTTATGTCTATGTGGAAAAGACTCTGTTTCTAGCCGGTTTGACCAAACGGGTTTGGTCAAACTAAGATCTAGTCAGCCCCGTTTTGACTGATGACCCGTCGCGGGACTCGGGTCGGGGATTGGTCTTCAAGTAAGGTTGTATTTAATTAATGAATTAGCCTTAGTAGATATGAGGCGATATGTTAATTGATTATGATTTATATGCAATTAGTCACATGATAGGAAATTGTTCCCGTGACTGTTTGATTATATGGTTGGTGTCGTGTTGACTAAGTACCCATAGAGAATTATGAGTATATGGCGTCTTGACCATTCTAATTCTAAATGAGTAGCTTGGACCATGACATTGATAGGCCTTACTATCTTTAACGAGTATATAGTTCACTGCTTGATAGCTTTTGCGTCACGGCCTGGGGGGCTTATCTCCAAGTCGGGGCATGGCTGCCTGATCCGTTTTGGGACGGGAGTCAGCTTAAGTACTAGCCATCTCTGCTTAGGGGGTCGCCTAGTAGAGTTTCTCATAGACGGTTATGTCATGGGACGGGGAATGGAATAGCTGTTGTCGCTAGGTCTGATCAGTCTAGGACTAGGATGGTTTCCTACCTTGTGGTATAGCCTCGAGTTACAGAAGTCTTCTATTGACTGTACTAGGAACTTATGCCTGTTTGTAGAAGTATTGGTCTTTCATGTTTGTATGATTCTATGAGTTTTAGAAGGTGAGATGCAAGCCGGCTAAGATTGATAGAGTTTGGATTACCGATTGTTAACTGATTCACATGATTACGTGTGATTAGGGTTTGAGTGTATCACGGCCATGTTTCTGAGAGGAACCTCTGAGCTAGCATACCAGCTTCCCTACCTCGAGTTATAGTTTATTATCGGTTTCACATGATAGCTTTTACATGCTAGGTTATTTGTTAGTTATCTGTTTCATAACATGAAAAACATATCATATATGTTAAGGTTTTGTATTTTCAATATACATTGCTTTTATGTTATTGATGTTTAATTAAACTCGACATTTCGTGGCTGGGAGAACTCGGAGTTACTCCCCACTGACTGTGGCTTCCGTGTTTATATTTAATGCGGTCGAACAGGTGGTGATGCATATTTTGGGTACATGGACGAGCTAGCGAGCGAAGTATTTACCTTGGACCTATATTCGGTTCATAGTTTGTACATTATTGTACACTCGTTTATTTCCGTATTTATACGGGAGATATGTCTCCCGTCTTGTATATTTCTTTTGTATAATGTTATTTCCGTTTTGTAATGACCTTTTTATTTATGACACCTTCGTATTGTATTCTCATATTTCTTTTATGTATTTAAATAATTTTTTTTTCTTTCCGCAAATTTGAGGGTGTCACATGAGGGCTAACTTTTGGTCCTCTTTTAGGTTCATGTTGAATAATGTGGAAGCCGTCTTATATTGTAAGATCCTAGGAGCTTTGTGAAAAAAACATGGTCACAAGCTTGGCATAGATCTCATAGGCCGTGCTCATCTTATGACACTCCCTTGAAGATCGGCCTCCAACGAGAAGATCAAAACGTTTTTGATCGCGGCGGACTCTTTGTGGCTAGCCTCATAGGCTCGCCTTGCGTGGCGGTGGACCTTTCATAAGGTGCGGTGGGAGACGCCTTGGCAACGTAACGAAACCTGTCGTCACCCGCCGCGGCCAAGCGGAGTTGCACATCCCATTCGGCAAAATTAGCGCATTTCTTTTCTAACTTGTATTAATTCATAAAGGATCGAAGCCATGAGACATTCATGAGAATTGGAGCATAGGTGGTGGTGGACGAATTAGTATTTGCCATTGCGAATAAAGAATTATGACTACAAATTTTAAAGACATAAAGGGAATGTCAACATTTATTATAAAAATCATAAATCACACGATATAGTTCCAATTCACACGAAATTTTACATACAGTAAGTGAAATGCATGTGTGATATTGTGTAAAAATTTCAAGGTCATAAGACACGTCTAACTATTTTTAGCATTTTAAGCATCATTTTACTCATTAAAATGTAATAAAAATACTAAAAATCATATTTGAGCACTATAAATTTCCATAAACTATCAAAATGACCTAAAATCATATTATGACCAGAATATATTGACATGCAAATAACTTTGTGATTTTATCTTATAAAACACAAATTACTAGTTTTCCTTAAGTTACCATAACTCGAAAAAACTATAAATCGATTATGCATGCAACAACCTTGGCTCTGATACCACTTGTAAGTTTCTTAAACTCGATATTAGACACTTCTAATATCATTATACATTTAGTTTACTCTTAAACTAAATAAATCTTATGCACGCATAACAAAAGAATTAGAAGAAACAATTTCCTTACATTGATTATGAAAATATGGGCACAATATTTGAACTCCTTTCAAATATTGTTCTTCAGCTAGTAATATGAGGACGATCTTCCAAGTTTCAAAGTAAAAACTCTTCAATTAGTAGCACCCAAGACAACCCCTTAATCTCTACTAAATTACTACACTAGTATATAATAGTAGAAGCCCTTAAAATAAATCTAATAACCTCTTATTACTACACTAGTAATGTTATTAGAAATATGAACTAAGTTTTAGAACTTCTTGAGTTTTAGTGAGAAAATGTAGAGAGATAAGTAATTTTTGCATGAATGAATAACATGAGATAGTGTGTTGAATAAATAAGAGGAAAAACAAGCCCCATAGAGGCTTGCTCAAACCGGTCACATACACACCCCACATGGGTGGGGTGTTGTCATTTTCACATTGTTCTTAACAATGTAAGGTTGAGTGTATGGGTTATTGTAGTAATGATTTGTTCTAATTCTTAATTAGAATAAAAATACAAACTAAAATCATACCCATTATCACCACAAAACCGGTGCACCCATGTAATATGGGTGTCCATTTTATTTTTTGCAATTTGTCATTTGTCACAAGTGTGACATGTGACATGTAACATGTAATTAGGCTTATAAATGTACATTTAACTAATTTAAATGCAATTTCAGAACAAATAAATTAGACTTAACATTTTAAGTCACATTTTATAATTACATGAAAATAAAAGGGGTCATCTCATATTTGGTTAATATAATCTACAACAGTTTGTAATAATAATCGACCAATTTCACTTATCTCAAATGTTTCATAAACATAATGAATTCTTAGTAATATAACAATTAAATTACCAAAATGAATCTTATTTAATCATATTATAATAAGATATAATTCTCACTTACAACTGTTCAAATTTAAGGGATTAATTAATCTGTATCACTGTACAATTAATTAATGTACATGATTTGGGGATTGTCCTTTAGGTGTGACCTCAAGGGATCAACTGATCACCACCGTCATACGACAGTAACGTCAAACTCAATTGAGCCAATCGTTACCGATTTATGTTGACCAGTTGACTATAATATTCATCATCCCATTGTATTCTTATTATTGAGATTTAATTATGTGATCGCACTATTGTTGAGGACATTTACTCTAACAGTATGGGCTAAATCTAAAGAATTTCCCGACTTTTTGAAGACATTGCGGTGGAATTCTGTAAGCATTTTGCTAATCAATCTGAGATCAAAACCACTATGAGAACTCTTTCAGTGATAACTGAAAAGGAAAGAGAGGGATTTACTGAATTCCTCACTCGATGGCGCGCTGAAAGCGTTAAGCTATCAAAAAGACCTGAAGAGACTGAAATGGTAGATAAGTTCGTCAAGAATCTACAACCCGTCTACAAGGATTCTATCAAATATCATAACTTTGGCTCGTTTAAGGAACTTATTTGAGTCCAGAGGAAAATTGAAGATGATGTACGGATCGCTAAGGCCGAAAAGCCTAAAGGGTATCAAGGTGCCTCGTCTTTCAAAGCAAAGGCACCCTCTTCTAGTAATCATGTCCAAGCTATTAGCCTTGTAGGAGGAACTTCTAATGGGCCACAACGACAAAAGCCTACGGTGTTCACTTACATCAGGTGTACCTACACCTATGCACTCCAAAGGCTCTCGGCACAGGGGAAGTTGGATCCTATCGATCCCACCCCAGACCCACCTGTCAAACGACAAGGAAAGTGGTACAAGCCGAACGCTTATTGTGCTTATCACCGAGGAAAGGGGCATGACACAGAGGATTGTTTTCGCCTTAAGCACGAGATCCAAGATAAGATCGAGATTGGGACAATTCCAATCCCGACGGTTAAACCCAACAACGTGAACAACCAATTCGGTAATCACATAAATGCTATATTTTTCGAAGACAACATGGATGTATCTTACCTTATCCAGCCTATTTGTTGTCTCACTGGATTCTACGTCGGGACGACCTACGTAGATTGTTCTAGATATGTCCCACGAGCCAAGAACGAAGTTCAAATCGGGGATTTTGCTATCGACTGCACACCGTACATTCTTCAAAGTGGGAATGAAATTAATGGGATTTGGGATGACGATGAAGAAGACATCCATCTCGGCGAAGGTGCGATCGTTCCTTTAACTCGGGAGGAAATATCGAGAATGAGAAGAGACTCCCGCGAGCCTAACCATTTGGCTCACTCGGCGCACCCTCCCCTCAACGAAAGAACGATTCGTCCTTCTATTTTTGGGAATGTTGTAAGTACTACACAACCCAAATAGACCACCATAGTCAAAGCACTTAGTGGGGGATCGACCTCAGAGGCTTCCCTCATCAAGCAGCTACAAAAGTCTAAGGCATATGTCTCTATCTGGGAACTTATGCTGAGTTCATTCGAACACCGACTAGCCATACTTCAAGCAATAATGAACATGACGGTGTCACCTAACAACTCTCCGGATGATATGATTTCATTCGTTTCCCAAAACCGGCCCCGGCTCACTAATGCCGTGACATTTTCTGATGAAGACTTTTCCTCTTTCGGGCCCCAACATTGCCTGACTATGTACATCATGGTTAAATGCCGTCACAAACGACTCCCAATGACTCTCACCGATGACGGGTCCGCGGTCAACGTCCTCCCACTAAGGACGACCCTCATTCTAGGTCTCGAGAAGAACGATTTCATACCCACCACGCAAACGGTCCGAGCATTCGATGACACTGTGCGTCGAGTGACTCGACTCATCACTTTAAGCGTGAGTGTGGGAAAAATTGAAAAGCGAATGAATTTCCAAGTGATAGATGTCGCTGAATCTTTCAACTTGTTGCTCGGTAGGCCTTGGATTCATGCTATAAAGGTTGTATCATCCACCCTACATCGGAAGATCAAGATCCCACTCCAAGGCGAGGTGATAACTATCGACGCTACTCCAATGGTAGTGACGGGAGGGGACATAACCTCGAAAGTTCAAATCGATACCACAGCTGAACCTTACGAATTCGAGGTCGTGAATGCGATCGAATCCGTTTTCGAAATCACAAACATGGACTTGTACACTGAAGGCCATACTTGCAAAACGGTTCTCGAAACCGGGAAGTATTTCGGTCTCTCCTTGTACCCTCGAAGGAAGAATGTCCTTGAAATGAAGCCACCCCTCACAAATGGAACTAGATTCTGGCTAGGGTACGAGCCAACTGGCGAAGATCTCTCAGGGAAAAGGATATTGACCTAAGGTCGAGACATTAACATTAAGCCATACTTGAAAACTCTAAATGGCCACTTCATGAAAGCTGGTGAAGATGTGTCGTGTTTGGATTTCCCTGAACCAATCTTTGACTCAAAGACCAACAAATGGGTCCCTGGAATCGAGATATTCCAAGACTGCAATTACATTCCTGACGATGTTATGACTGTAACCACGGTAAAGAAGGAGACCACCCCAATCGAAGATGAAAAAGCTATGGGGCTCCTCTTCGGAAAAAAAAAGAAACCAAGGGTGTCAAACGAAGATTTGATAATCACGATCATGAGAAGCGACCGTTTCAATCCATCTACCCTCATCACGGATGTAGATCCTCATATGACTACATCTGGATGGACGAAAACAATCAAATGGACTGAAAACAAGGGACTATTCTTCAAGATGACTACATGGGAAGGAGAGCTATTCAAGCCAGAGGATGATTCCGGATCTGCGTCTGAGTCTGAGTCTAAGTCCGAATCTGATGTGAGTCTTAATGCTAGGTCTAGGGCAATAGGTGTTGAAGATACCCCTTCCCCAGTCTTTATTTTTCCCATGTCTCGTGTTGGTATTCCGGGGCCTGTCCTGAATACCACTCCTATCCCGCCGCTGACCTCTGATCAGTTGGCCCAAATGTTAGCGCACTTCGCGCAGTTCCAAATTAATAATAAGATGAACCAGTTTGCTTACGACTTGTCTTGTTTACTTTGCAATTCAATTTTTAAAAACAATTGTTTTATCAATGATATTGAGAATGAGGTCGAAGACGAACAGATAGAAGAAGAAGATGTGGAGGAGTTTGAACCACCTCCTCCCCAGTTAGTAAAAGGTTTGGAAGAATACGGCCAAAGAAGTTTGACCATCGAATATACCGAAACCATCAATGAGGGAACCACCCTAGAGCCACAAGAGCTTAAGATAGGAACAACCTTAGACCCCTCATAAAGAAAGGGGTTCATAAACTTATTGAATGAGTTCAGGGATGTGTTCGCATGGTCCTACAAAGATATGCCGGGTGTTGATCGAGAAATCGCGGAGCACAAAATTTCGATCAACCCGGGTTTCAAACCAGTGAAGCAAAAGCTACGTAGAATGCGTACCGAATGGTCTTTAAAGGTCAAAGATGAAGTCGATAAACAGCTCAAAGCCGGGTTCATTAAAGTGTCAAAATACTTAAGGGTAGCTAACATAGTTCCAGTTCCGAAGAAAGACAATAAAGTCCGTGTTTGCGTGGACTTTCGTGATCTAAACAAAGCCAGTCCAAAGGACGACTTCCCATTACCTCACATTGATATCTTGATTGACAACACCGCGAATCATGCACTACTGTCCTTTATGGATGGTTATGCCGGTTACAATCAGATAAAGACGGCCGAGGAAGAAATGCACAAAACTGATTTCATGACACAGTCGGGTACCTATTGCTACATAGTCATGCCATTCGGGTTAATAAACTCTGGAGCTACATACCAAAGAACGGAAACAACGTTGCTACATGACATGATCCTTAAAGAAGTGGAAGTATATGTCGACGACATGATCGTGAAATCAAAGGAACGCACCGGCTACCTCAGTGCCTTGCAAAAATTCTTTGAAAGGTTGCGGAAGTACAATATGAGATTGAATCCACATAAGTGCGCATTCAAGGTCACCTCAGGCGAGCTTTTGGGTCACATTGTTAGCCACCGTGGCATCGAAGTCGACCCATCAAAGATTAAAGACATTATGGAAATGCCCCATCCCACAACCGAAAAATAGATCTGAGGCTTCCTGGGTCGAATACAATACATAAGCCGATTCATCACAAAATTAACGATGATATGCGAACCAATCTTTAAGAAGCTCAAGGTTGGAGAGCATGTAGCTTGGGATGGAGAATGTCAAGATGCCTTCGACAGGATAAGAGAGGTGTTATCCTCTCCTCCAGTCCTTAGTCCAGCAGTAGCCGGATTGCCATTGTCGTTGTATCTAAAAGTCAGAGATACCGCGATGGGGGTAATGTTGGCCCAAATTTTAGACAAAGAGGAAAGAGCAATTTACTACATCAGTAAAAAGTTCTTAGAATATGAGTCGAAGTACACTCCAGTTGAAAAGACATGCCTAGCCGTGGTATGGGCAACAAAGAAATTAAGACACTACATGCTCAGTCATAGTGTAAGTGTATACTCCAAAATGGATCCAGTCAAGTACCTATTTGAAAAACCAGTGCTGAACGGCAGAATGTCAAGATGGACTCTCATGCTATCTGAGTTCGATCTTAAATATCTACCGCTGAAGGCAATAAAAGGAAGGGTTGTCGCTGGCTTCTTGGCCGATAATCCAATCGAAGAATCAGAAGCTATCGACACATGGTCGTTCCCAGACGAAGATGTGGTACACATCGAAGATGACATATGGGATTTGTATTATGATGGAGCATCAAATTGCATGGGATACGGGATAGGTGTTCTTCGCATTTCAACAGAGGGAGAACACATGCCCGTGTCAGTCAAATTAGACTTCACCGTCTCAAACAACGCCGCAGAATACGAGGCGTGCCTTCTGGGTATACAAAGTGCCAAAGAACTAGGCATAAAGAAGTTGATGGTACACGACGATTCGTCGTTGGTCATCAACCAAGTCATGGGGTCCTGAAAAATCAAGAGTGTCAGTTTGGCACCATATCAAGCCAAGATAGAAAAGATAGAAAAGCTTTTCTACGACATACAATATGTTCACCTCCCAAGAGAGGAAAATCATTTCGCGGGCGCCTTGTCAAAATTGGCAGCATTGATGAACATCCCTGATCACATGAATAGTATGCCCCTATGCGTCAAGCGAAGATCCGCACCAGCTTACATTAATGCGATCGACGATACTGAGGGAAGTGAGACCGAACCCTGGTATACGTCAATTATAAAATTCAAGACACGGGAGAATACCCCACAGACCTTGATACGCGCGGAAAACGCACACTACGAATGTTGTCAGCTCAATTCGTTAAGACTAACGACGAGCAATCATACAAGAAGACTGCACAAGGTGTCTTGTTGTTGTGTATCGACAAGACAAAAGCCGAAAAAGTTATGGAAGTAGTCCATGATGGGGAGTGTGGGCCACACATGCACGCACACATGCTAGTTCAGAAAATCATGAGACTCGGTTATTATTGGACGACGATGGAAACAGATTGTCGAAAATATGTCTGACATTGCCATAATTCCCAGATATTCGCAAATGTGCAGCACATGCCACCTTCCGTTCTTTACACGATGACGTCACCCTGGCCTTTCTCAACCTGGGGAATGGACATCATTGGAAAAGTAAATCCTTCTGGTATGGGAGGGCATTGCTTCATCTTAGTTGCGATTTACTACTTCACGAAGTGGGTAGAGGCGAAGTCCTACAAAGTGCTAACTACAAGGCAAGTAGCCAAATTCATTCAAAACAACATCATTTCTGGGGTACCACATGAAATGATAAGTGATCACGGAACCCACTTCCAGGCTGAAACCGCCGAATTGTTCGAAAAATACAAAATAAAACGACACAAGTCATCACCTTACCGAGCTCAGAATAATGGTGCGGTGAAGCTGCCAACAAAACAGTCACAGTTATTCTCAAAAAAATAACTGAGAATTACCGTAAGTGGCCGGATAAGATACCTTTCGCATTATGGGGGTATAGGACTTCAATCAGAACTGCAGCGGGTGCAACCCCGTATTATTTAGCATATGGGATGGAGGCAGTCCAACCATTTTAGATAGAAGTGCCATCTTTGAGAATACTACTTGAAAGCCAAGTCCCTGACGCCGACTGGGTTCAAGCCAGATATGATTCTTTAGTAATGCTCGATGAACGACGTCTGAATGCAATATATCAAATTCAACTCTATCAGAAAAGGATACAGCGATCGTTTAATAAAAAGGTGAAACCTCGAGGGATCAAAGACGAAGATCTCGTGTTAAAATCAGGTCGAGCACTACTCCTGGTAGACACGAGGGGAAAGTTCAAACCAAACTGGACAGGCCCGTATTTGGTGACGAAAATCCTAGCAGGAGGCGCAGTCCGACTTACTGATCTGGATGAGAATGATTTCTCTAACCCAACGAATTTGGGCCAGTTAAAGAAATACTATCCTTAGGGACCTCATTCTCAAATGTTATGAAATAAATTTTGAATTGCATTGTACTTAGAATAAGTTTTGAGTTTGGCATTTGTTGCCACTGCATGAAATGTTTGTAAGAACTAGGGTCATGGTTTGATTCTGTTGAAAAGCAGATACGTAGACAACTCTTCACAAGAGTACAACCGACACATTGTAACAAAAATTAAAATTTTGAGGCAGAAACTGGAGATTTGTAATAAATAATAATTATTTTATTCGAAATAAATCTCAGGCGATGCCCATTACACACAAACTAAAGGAAAGCAAATAAAAACATATTAGTAATAATAAATAATATAGCCTGAACTACTGCCTATCCTTAGCTGGGTGACGTGTCCCTTTCACTTTGAGACGATGTCTCACCCATCATCATCCTCGCCCGTTTCTTTGAGGGGACCACATTGTCTTCCCGCGGGCCCGGTCTGTCTATCACGCTCGGCCGAGAGCCAACCCTTTCTACAAGTGTCGGGCCACCACCACTCACAGAGCCCAGTCGTTCCCACACGTTAGGTGCTTTAGATTTAGCCCTAGGATTCGCGTCAGGTCTAGGCTCGGACTCAGAACTTGGAGTCAATCCTGTGAAGTATGCTCGATTTTCTCAATCCATGTCATGATGTTCTCGATCGGTAACGTCATCATGCTGCAACCTCCTTCTAGTAGTAGAGTCTGATTCAGTAGTCCATTCACGGTAGGAAGGGGAAACCCATGTGGTTTTATGAGGCTTCAGTACACACCATATGGTCCTGCAATGCCAAGCATGGGGACATGAATGGCATTGTGAAAAGGAAATAATAGCCAGAGACTCTCGTGCAGCCTCCCTAATAGGAACCAATTGCCCCCGCCCGAACTGTCGAAGTATTCGATCCAGATAGATGTGAACAAATTGAACCATAACCCGCCGCAGGGAGTATATTTAGTGAATCCCTGCATCAGTCAAAGCTTGGATATCTACCCCTTTGAAATCGGTAGCCCACCCCTTCATTATTCCAAACAAGGAATTCATGCTTGAAGCGAGGCTCAGAAGGATGATTTGTTCTTCTTGAGAAAAGTATTTGCAAGTTATGACTTTTCCTTGAGAAATGTGTTTGCAAGTTATGACTTTTCCTCATTGACAATCCCTCTTTAATTAGGAAGCATGAAGAAGATCCTTTCCTATTTTCAGGTTCAGGAAATCCCACTTTGATGTGGAAACCTTACCTTATAAGGATTAGGAAAATAGAAAATAGGAAGGAAATTTACAATTTCCTCTTCAACAGAAGAATTTTGGTCGTGTGAAACTGTTACCCATCTCGGGTCACGCGCCAGATATCAGTTTTACAATTTCTTTCCTCAACGAATGAAGTTTTGAATTAAAGTCTCGTACATGCTTACAGATTTTATTTTATTTTTGTTTGAAGGTAGCGGGCTACGCCCACGTTGATTATGGGTCGCGTCGCATTAGAAAATGCAGATTCGTGTCCACCCATTCCAGTCTTGCCAAAATTCAAAAAAATTTCAACCTTCCAAAATTTTCAACATTTTCAACATCGTCAACGTTGACAAGTTTAAATACTTACGCTCGGTCGATGACCCATTTCAAATCAATGCGGATCGATGATCCATTCTCAAACCCAATCTCGGTCGATGCCCCTCTCAAATTTCAAATCTCAAAATATTGCTACGTGAATTATGTGCCATATGAATTGGGATCAAACTTGCAGAATATGCTCCAACTGGGGGCTCTGTCGCCGTCGGGTCCAAAACTCATTATGAAATAGACAGGATGATATCCACCCAATAAAGAAATCTACAGCAGAATGCTAGCTCGAACGAGCATTGATTCGATGAATCTTTCCCTCGATGGGACACCAGAATTGACAACATTCCTTCAAGAAGAACGCAAGTCTTGTCTTTATTCCACGTAATAACAAGATATCAATTGAGGCCGGAGCAGCAGAAAGCAACATGCCAATGAGCTCGAACTACGATACGGGTTTGATTCTGTCAGAAACGGATACATAGGCGCCTAAGGATAAGGCTCAACCCCCCTTATGATGAAAACAACGATCGTTGTGAGTCACTGACGAGAATCGCAAAAGTGAATGAGGCGTCCAGAACCGTGCTTCAGGTATGTCTCCTTGTCTTATGGCTGGCGAGCTTACATACGCAAGTCTAATGGACTTTAAACGACCCGAGGAATCCTCAAGTCAGTGGACTTGGGGTATACTTTCACTTTTGCCTTGTCCAAGCCTCAGTCAAAGTGGGGGCTTTGTAGATACCCGTATCCGTCGATATATGCATTTATAGAAATCTCGCCAAACACCCAATGCTGATAGGACAACATATATTTCATATATGCCCCTGTCATTATTTGAGTTCGATTTACGATGTAAAACGAGCGTCGTCGACAATTCATATTTTAATAACATTTAAAATGAATTTTCGATTAAAAAAGATTCATTTTTAACTCGTTTTAGAAATCGAGTCTTTCTCTATTTTATTGAAAATGAAATAAGCATTTATTTTAACCCGACTTGAAAAAGTTCATTTTAATTACTTGAATGTTATCCTCTCATTTTGGCTTTAAAACGCTAGTTTGCGACGGTCTTTTCAAGATCAATTCGAAAGCGATTTGAGCCCGATTTTCAATCCGATTTCGACCCAATCTCTCCTAGCCCAATTATCAAACCCCCATATAAGCCTTTCCAAGACCTCAAAAAACGTGGCAAAGGAAGCCAATAATCGAACCAAAACAGCCCCCTTCCCCTCTGTTTTCCAGCAGCGATCTAGCCCACCAAATCGACCTCAAACGACCTACCCATTAACCCTAAACCGTCTACCCATCTACCTACCCATGTTAGGTACCTTACCCATCAAAAATAATCCCTCAAAATCCTAGCAAGAGCTCGAAATCACAGCACAAAGGCAGCCAACGAAAACGGATACCATTCACCCCAAACCCTATTCTAACACCTCTAAAGTCTCTATATAAACCCACCACCACCTTCATTAAACATGCTGGAGGACTCATTCACAATCTACACACGAAAACCTAAAGTAAAACCCTAACAAAACAACCTAAAACCGTAACCTAAAACAGAGCAGCCTCCGCTCTGTTTTCATATTATAGCCGCCACTTCAAACCTATTTTTCCCCTGACTCCGATTGATATGTCTAGTTTTTATATGATTTTACTCCCTAATTTAGCTCGATTTTACATGATTACCTTACTTTGTTTAGTATTTTTATGAGCTAATTACGTGTTGGAGGTGCATTGCTCGTTTTTGCTATGTTTTGTAGGAATCTAAGCATTTAGAGGCTTTTTCCTAACACAATTGGCAAGCACCAAAGTCCAACAAGCTAATATTGACCAAGAAAACAAAAAGACAAGCCAAGCATGAAGATTTGTCAAATGAATTAAAATGAAAATGAAAGAAAACCAAAAATGAAGCCCAAAGCAAGGAGTCCACAAACTCAAGCATAGGATACTCCTTTAAATGCTCAAAGAAACCCTAAACTATGCAATTAACCGGAGAATTAAGGTGTTTAAAGGCATAGCTTAGGATTTCTTAAGCATTAAAGGGAGAAATTAAGACAATGAACCCGGATTAAGGAGGCCCCGATCGGGGTTTGGCTTCTGTGACTCAAGCGTTTCAAGTCCCCTCTCCCTATATAAAGGACAGGGACTTCGACACTTAGAGACATCTTTTCACATATCTTTTATCATATCTTTTACTCATAATTCACATATTTTTCATAGCTTTAGCTTAAGCACACAAGTTTTTCTTAGTTTCATAATTAGTGAAACATTTAGTTATTACTTTGTCAAACATTTGGTTACATTTTGAAGTTTTAATTCAATCTTTCCATTCAAGCATTTGGGTTATTTGTTCTTCATTCCCGAGTTATATTTCTCTATTGCGGTAATCCTAATTCTAGTTTTATGTTAGTATTCATTTCCGTCATTTACATTACGAATCATTTAGTTAAACGTAACATTAGTTAATCGTAGTTTCATTGTTTTCTACATTAGAATTGTTAGTTTCATACACTTAGTGTAGCACCTTTTATTAACAAGTTGTTTTCCTTTACAATTTTATATTCATCATGCTTATTATATCAAATAGTATTAGCTTATACATCAATATGAGTGAGTAGTTGCATTTGTCTAGGGATTAAGGAAGCCATGCATAATTAGTAAATTGTAAATATTAAAACAAGGATGAACTAATATTGATAAATTGTTTCTATCACATGCTTGTACTGTTTTGTTAATCTTTGTTATTTGGCAAATTGCATTGATTAAGTTTGTTAATTCATTCTATAAGTCGAGAGGCACGGAATCGGATTAGACTAAGCATGTGTAGTAGGACGACTCTAGTCATAACGAAAGTTCTCTAGGACTCGACCTAAGGTTGACACTAATATCGAGAGATGGGTGTCTTTAGCCTAAACAATTAACAATATTAAGAATTCCTATGTTTAACATGAGCATTTACGTATTTGAATGAGTGACCTGACTCCCTTAGACTCTTTTAATATTATTTGATTTGCATCATAGTTAACTAAAACATCAACCAAACCAAACCGTTAAACCGACTTGATAGTAGTCAATCCATAGCATTTCATAACGAAATTCCCGTCTCCTTGTGTTCGACCCCTCGTACTACATTTATTTGTGTCTAGGGAAATTTATCTTTTATTAGGTGTGCGATATATCCTATCACCGATCATCTTTTGAGATGAGTGATACTAGTATTGATAACTACTTCGAGTCTAGTTTTCAAAAACATCTTTTGGATCCATAAAAGGTGATACGTCTAGTTTTTATATGATTTTACTCCCTAATTTAGCTTGATTTTACATGATTACTATACTTTGTTTAGTATTTCTATGAGCTAATTACATGTTCGAGGTGCATTGCTCTTTTTTGCTATGTTTTGTAGGAATCTAAGCATTTAGAGGCTTTTTTCTAACACAATTAGCAAGTACCAAAGTCCAACAAGCTAATATGGACCACGAAAGCAAGAAGACAAGCCAAGCATGAAGATTTGTCAAATGGATTGAAATGAAAATGAAAGAAAACCAAAAATGAGGCCCAAAGCAAGGAGTCCACAACTCAAGCATAGGATACTCTTTTAGATGCTCAAATAATCCCTAAACTATGCAATTAACCGGAGAATTAAGGTGTTTAAAGGCATAGCTTAGGATTCCTTAAGCATTAAATGGAGGAATTAAGGCAATGTGCCCGGATCAAAGAGGCCCTGATCGTGGCCTGGGAACCCCGATCGGGGTTTGGCTTCTGTGACTTAACCGTTTCAAGTTCCCTATCCCTATATACAGGAGAGGGATTTCGACACTTGGGGATATCTTTTATCATCTTTTCACTTATCTTTCATCATATCTTTTACTCATATTTCACATATCTTTCATAGTTTTAGCACACAAGTTTTTCTTAGTTTTATAATTAGCTAAACTTTTAGTTATTACTTTGTCAAACATTTGGTTACATTTTGAAGTTATATTGCAATCTTTCTATTCAACCACTTGGGTTATTCGTTCTTCATTTCCGAGTTGTATTGCTCTATTGCGGTAATCCTAATTCTAGTTTTATGTTAGTATTCATTTCCGTCATTTACCTTACGAATCATTTAGTCAATCGTAGTTTTTAGTTAATCATAGTTTCATTGTTATCTACATTTGTTTTCATTCACTTAGTGTAGTATATTTTATTAACAAGTTATTTTCATTTATAATTTCATATTCATCATGTTTATTATATCAAATAGCATTAGTTTAATTATCAATATGAGTGAGTAGTTTCATTTGTCTAGGGATTAAGGAAGCCATGCATAATTAGTAAATTGTAAATGTTAAAATAAGGATGAACTAATGTTGTTAAATTGTTTCTATCACATGCTTGTATTGTTTTGTTAATCTTTATTATTTGGCCAATTGCATCGATTAAATTTGTTAATTCATTCTAAAAGTCGAGAGGCACGGAATCGGATTAGACTAAGCATGTGTAGTAGAACGACTCTAGTTATAACGAAAGTACTCTAGGACTCGACCTAAGGTTGACACTAATATCGAGAGATGGGTGTCTTTAGCCTAAACAATTAACAATATTAAGAATTCCTATGTTTAACATGAGCATTTACGTATTTGCATGAGTGACCCGACTCCCCTAGACTCTTTTAATATCAATTTGCAACATAGTTAGCTAAACATCATACCAAACCAAAATGTTAAACCGACTTGATAGTAGTCCATTCATAGCATTTCATAACGAAATTCTCGTCTCCTTGTGTTCGACCCCTCGTACTACATTTATTTGTGTCTAGGGAAATTTATCTTTGCATTGGTTTGCGATATATCCTATCAAATTTTGGCGCCGTTGCCGGGGACATGGTTTTATTTCCTTGTTGATTTGTAGACTTCTATCATTTTTTTTCTTGTCTTTAGGAACACTTGTTCCTTGAGACCGTACTTACAATTTCCTTGAAGATTGTTGTCTTATGCCCAAGTCTTCTCGTAAGAAAGTATTACTTTCACCGGATTCCGAGCCCGAGAAAACCTTTCGTAGAAGACGACGCTTTTGGAAAGAAGTAAAAGACGCCTCTTCTCCTGTGCAAGTTGAAAGTGCCAGAAAGTCTTACTTAGACGATCTGGAGAATCTTGAACAAGAGGAGGTTTCTAGTTCATCATCATCACCACCACCCTCACCACCTAGGAGAATGGTGAAACTTTCCGATCATTCCAAGCCCAGGCTATGCTTCCGGCCGGTATCACCACCACTCAAATTACCGCCCCGGAATTCGAGATCAAACCAGCTTTCATTACCCTTGTGGAGAGGAAGCAATTTGGGGGAAGTCCTTTGGAGGATCCCAATTTGCATGTGCAAAACTTTTGTGACTATTGCTCCATGATTCGCCAAACGGGTGTCACTCAAGCCCAAATTAGGGAAATACTTTTCCCTTTTTCTTTGAAGGGGAAGGCAAAGCTTTAGATCAATAGCCTTGATCGTGTCACCATGGGAGTGACAAATTGGGAGACATTGGCTCTTGCTTTCTATCAAAAGTTTTTTCCAGCCGAGAAGACTCAAACTTTGAGGAGGCAAATCACGGGATTCCGTCAACAAGCTCTTGAGAGCTTATATGAAGCTTGGGAGAGGTACAAGGAGCTCCAAAGGCAATGCCCACACCATGGGTTGGATGCTTGGTTCCTTGCCATAACATTCTACAATGGGTGTTGTGCCGAATCCTGAAGAATTCTTGATTCCGCCAACAATGGGAGTTTTCAAGAAATTGACACAGATATTGCTCATGCCACCATTGAATCTATGGCGATTCACGATGCCCAATATGTTAATTCCCGGAGTGCACCCATCCAAGGAGGAGAAGGAGTTGCCGACACTAGCATCTTGAAGAATCAAATCCTTTTGCTCCAAGAAAAGTTGGAGGCTCAACAAGCGGTTCATCAACTCAATGCCGTGTCTTCTACTAGTCAAATTGTTGTTTGCGAAAGTTGTGGAGGTGCGAGTCATTATTCTCATGTGTGCCAAGCCACTATGGAAGAGGTATGTGCTTTTCAAACTTTTAAACAAAGTTCTTATCCACCAGGTACCTTTTCCAATACTTACAACCCGAACACAAAATTCCACCCCAACTTGTCCTACAAAAGCAACAATGTGCTCAATCCTCAACCCCAACAAAATTTTGTGCCTCAAGCTCAACAAAATGCATATGTCCCACAACAAAGATTTAATTATCCACCGGGTTATCAAAGTCAAAACTACCAACAAAGACCACCAATCCAAAACTCTCAACCAACCCAAGTTCCACCACAACAAAATGCCCAACAACACTATCAAGAACTCAAGTTATTAGAAGTACAATTGGCTAAGACTCAATCGGACATGTTGGCTCAATTCCAAAAAAATGACCAAAGCCATGGTTCCGCAATCAAAATGCTAGAGCAACAAATGGCTCAACTAGCCACTTCTAGCTCTAAAAGGAGACCGGGTCAATTACCACCTCAAGGTGAGCAACCACATGATATTCTCAATGCAATCACCTTGAGAAGTGGTACAAAGTATGATGAGCCACTCATGGCCAAAGACAATGAGGAGGTGCTTGTTGAGTTGGAGGTTTCATCTAACGGTAAGAAGGATGAGGTTATGCCCGAGAAGGTGGATGATCATGTTATAGTTGAACAAGTCAAAGATGTGGAGGATGCTCCTCCAAAGAAGGTTGTTGAGACAAAGGAGCCGGAAAAAGTCAAAGTTGTAAGAAATATCGGTATATTTCGTCATTAATTTACGGATTATAACGAAACTATAGTATATGAATTACGAGTGATAAATGAATTGCATAATACAAAATTATAGGAATTTAGAATTAACCTTTGGTCCAAGAAAATTTGGCCTATGAACAATATCGAAATCGATATTCTCCTAATTGTTGCACCCAAGATGCTCCAAGATATGCCTTGCTTGTGCTAAAATTTTAGAGAAAAGTTACTGCTAATTTTTCCTTTTGTGTGATGATGAATGATAGAGAGAATTCGAGAGAAAAATCTGAATTTTTCTTTGTTCCCTTCTTTTTTTTCGGCCGAAAGACTAGGGTAGTATAAGGAGGAGTATTTTCTCTTTTTTTACTACTCTAGTTATTAGGGTTTTGACCAAGTAACAATAAGAGAATAATAGGAGATCTTTTCTCTTATTTTTATCTCTTATTAACCGAAAAATAAGGGAAGAAAAAGACTATTTTCTCCTTCCTTTTTCGGTTACATTAGCATGTAATATAATATATATGTCAACTATAAATATCCGTATATTTATAATTTGCTAATTAAATATAACATATTATGTTTAATTACGAATTAACAGTTTAATTCGTTTAAGCTTACATTATATACATTGATTAAATATAACGGTTTACATTCAATTACGAATTACATTTAATTCGTCTCAGCTAATATTATTTAATCGTTATTAAATAATCGTATCATCATTACATTGACTAACCTTTTAGTCATATCCATCGACTAACCTTTTAGTCATATACTAAGGCATCAATATGATTATATTATTCATATAATCACATCTCTCAGACACATCCTTTAGGTGGACTTTTAGGGACCAGTTGATCACCGCCATTAAAATGACAATAACGTCAAACTCCTAGCAAGCCAACCGTTATCGATAAACGTTAATCAACTGATAAGAATACTAAGTATACCCTGTGAACCTGTAAGAGATTTATTCATGTTATCACGCTAAGTGTGGAGGACACTAGCTCCAACAATCTCCCACTTGTCCTTACAAGTGTATGTGCGATAACCTGATTCTCATATCCATAAATTTCTCCCACTCAATGTAAAACAATTTGCAAAGTCCGTATTTACAAAGACCGCATTTTACAAGCGATCAGTATCAAGAGTGGTTTTCCCGACTAGAGAGTAACTTAACTGATAAACGAATCATTATTCAGGCATGGCCATGCATTTCAGTCACAACTCCTCGAGTGGCCCTGAGAAATAACAAAACCTGATAAAGGTTGGATATTTTCCTCAACTCGAATCCTGCAGATACAAGCACAGTATGAAATGACCCATTAAAAATATACTTAGCCTCCTGTTACGGTCGACCATAAGAAAGAAACCAAATTCACCCAAAAACTGCCTTAATCTAAAGAGACAGTCGATAGTCAAAAGAATCGACTCTTAGGAACACTATGGACGTCCTATCCACGACCTGGCACCGAATGTTCTAAAACATTTAGGACTCCATAACGTCGTCACGATGTCCTACGAGGTATCTTTATAACTCGTATCCGTGATCGATCAGTCAACCGTTTGACTTATGGCTCGTTGAACCCACCATCAATCAACTTCACAGTATAATTGCCAGAGTTATCAGCTCATGTAGGCGATTACGGACCAAAACAATTATAATGTAATTCAGTTCATTTTGTGGCGTTCAATATTGTCGTACAATCCACATGAAAAACAAAATATGAAACAATACGATGATGTTATAAATAGTGCATGAAAAAGATACATTTATCTAATCCACATAAAACAGCTACTACAACTCTGGAACACGTTTAATTACCATGGAAATAATATGTCCTTCATGCTTATCATATTTTAACGGTTTAGTGAGAGGATCCGCGATGTTGTCATCCGAAGCAATCTTGTCTATCACTATCTCCTTTTGCTCCACGTAATCTCGGATCATGTGAGCCTTCCGAAGTACATGTCTAGACTTGTTGCTAGACTTAGGCTCCTTAGCTTGGAAGATGGCACCTCTATTATCACAATAGATGGTGATTGGGTCATACGAACTAGGAACAACGGTTAGTCTTTGTAAGATTTGACGCATCCATATAGCTTCCTTTGCAGCTTCTGAAGCGGCATACTACTCAGACTCAGTTGTAGAATCTGCTATAACACTCTGTTTGGAGCTTTTCCAACTGACCGCAGCGCCATTAAGAGTAAAGACGAATCCAGACTGAGATTTCGAGTCATCTCAATCTGTTTGGAAGCTAGCATCTGCGTAACCGATTGCGCATAGCTCAGTATCTCTTCCATAAGTCTGTAACAACCCGAAAAGTACCCAATTTTTCTAGTAAAAATGTTTTATTAAAACTTTTCAGCAAAGTTAAGTTTTAAAATAGAATTTATTGTTGCAAGTCGAATTTTGAAATTCCGAGTTCGTATTTGGAATTTCTGAGAGATTTCATGAAAATCCCGTTTTTAGTCATCTTTGACTTTTCTTGACTTTTAAGTCGTCTTTGACTTTTCTTGACTTTTTAAAGTCGTCATTGACTTTTCTTGACTTTTAAGTCGTCATAAACTTTTCTTGACTTTTAAGTCATCTTTGACTTTTCTTGACTTTTAAGTCAACTTTGACTTTCGTTGACTTTTTCCGACTCGCCTTGTAATTTTGAAGACCGAAATTTTATTTAAAAATAATAAATTTTAATTTATTTTTATTAAGATTATTTAGATTTATCATAATGTAAATAATTATTTTGATTTATTCGGAATTTAAAGAATAACTTTTACGGTTGACTCCCGAAATCATTTAACTTCTTCCGAGTCATCGTTAAATCCGAAACAACCGGAACTCGACTTTGGCATGAGTACACGCCAATGTCATCTTTTTCACTCACCAATTAGATTCTTTTTGATTGTTTCGATTAAACTAATACAAATATATAAGATATTGGTTACTTTATCGCATCCGCAACGGAATTACGCAATCGTTTACAAACAGAAACGGACAAGCACCAGATCAAACGACACCTCACCCTCTCTTAGGCCTTGATATTTTATTTCGTTTCATTAATATAAATAATATCTTGATATTTGATTTAATTAACTTAATATCTAATTAATTACCGTAATATAATTATTAAACCCGAGTCAATTCCGTAACAACAATTTCAAACCCCGACTCATTATTTCTTCTATATGTACACGGCTCACACTCCATCATTACTCACTAACAACTTTTCATTTTACAATAAATCAAATTAAGATCTAATTAACACTTTCTTTAATCGTTCTTCATCGTTCTTCGTCGTTCTTCGTCGTTCTTCCTCGTTCTTGAGCAAAATCATCATAAAACCTTCTTTTCTTAAATCCATCCTAACTTATATTTCTAGAATCTCCTCTTCGCTCTCCATCTTCAAGTACGGTTTAATTTCAAATCCGACAAAATCGTTTTCAACATTTAATTATGGAAAATCAAGTTTAAATTCTAATAATGTTTTTCTTGTCATTTTTTTATAGGGGAAGATTTTGAAGACGAGTTTGGAGACTCGTATATTTTGGGTGAAGATTAGTAGACGGGTTTTTCTTTATTTCTTATTTTGGTGCTACTTGATTTTGCTAGCTAAGGTAACAATTCCGATTTACTCGACGAAATAATGTCACATATCTTTTGTTCTTTTGTTTTTGGTTCATCTTTTGTTTTAGTTCATATTATGGTTACTTATGATTTTTAGTAGTAACATGATAAGTGGTTATGATTTTCATGTTGTATGGTATTTTTGATATGTTAGTGTTCTTGACATATTTGGATGATTTATTTATAACCATGATTTTTATATGAATGATGGTTGAATTGGATGTTTAAAAATGGATGTTGTTAATAAAAATCAGGTTAGAATTAATTTGGATTGGTGGTTGTTGAAACCGTGTAAGGTGGCCGTGTAAACCAGCCCAAACCAGGCCGGTTCAGGCTGGTTCAGGCCGGTTCAGGCCCGGTCCAGGCCGGTCTGGGTTGGTCCATGGTGGGTCCGTGAGTTGGCTTGGGAGTTGTGTCGGTGTTTGATTGTTTTGTTGTTGTTTTGACGGGTTTTAAATATGTTAAGCATGCGGGAAAATATTAAGAAGCGGTGTTAGTATTTTAATCAAAACAGCCCAAACCAGGCCCGTGGGCCCAGTCCAGGTCCGGTTTGATATCGGCCCAAATCAGCCCGTGGGTCCCACTTTGGACTTGTGACGGTTTTTGAGTTATTGTCATTTTATCGTGTTTTGTAATATTTAGCAAGTGGGAAATGTTAATAAGTAAAATATTTAATTAAAAAGGTTTTTCATAAAATTATTATTTCTCACATGTTAGAAAATTATAATACGAGATTATAGTTTATTTTGATATCCTTTAAGTCAAGCGGGTTTTTAATAAGATTTAATAATTCACATGTTAGAAGTTTTAATAAAATAACATGTAGTGAATATGTTGAGTTTTATGTCTAAGTCTATGTGGTAAAGACTCTGTTTCTAGCCGGTTTGACCAAACGGGTTTGGTCAAACTAAGATCTAGTCAGCCCCGTTTTGACTGATGACCCGTCGCGGGACTCGGGTCGGGGATTTGTCTTCAAGTAAGGTTGTATTTAATTAATGAATTAGCCTTAGTAGAGATGAGGCGATATGATATTTGATTATGATTTATATGCAATTAGTCACATGTTAGGAAGTTCTTTCCGTGACTGTTTGATTGTATGATATATGTCGTGTTGACTAAGTACCCATAGAGAATTATGAGTACATGGCGTCTTGACCATTCTAATTCTAAATGAGTAGCTTGGACCATGACATTGATAGGCTTTACTGTCTTTAACGAGTATATGTTCACCTGATGATAGCTTTTGTGTCACGGCTTGGTGGGTTTATATCCAAGTCGGGGCATGGCTGCCTAATCCACTTTGGGAATGGAGCCAGCTTAAGTACTAGCATCTCTGCTTAGGGGGTCGCCTAGTAGAGTTTCTCATGTACGGTTATGTCATGGGACGGGGAATGGAATAGCTGTTGTCGCTAGGTCTGATCAGTCTAGGACTAGGATGTTTTCCTACCTTGTGGTATAGCCTCGAGTTACAGAAGTCGACTATCGGCCGTGCTAAGAACTTATGCCGGTTTCTAGAAGTATCAGTCTTTCATGTTTGTATGATTCTATGAATCTTAGAAGGTGAGATGCAAGCCGGGTAAGGTTGATAGAGTTTGGATTAAAGGTTGTGAACTGATTCACATGATATTATGTTTGATTAGGGTTTGAGTGTATCATGGCCATGTTAACGGTAACCTATGAGCTCAGCATACCAGCTTCCCTACCTCTTGTTATATTTTATTATCGGTTTCACATGATAGCTTTCATATGATAGGTTATATGTTAGTTAATTGTTTCATAACATGAAAAGCATATCATATATGTTTAAGTTTTGTATTTTCCATATACATTGCTTTTATGTTACTCATGTTTCATTAAACTCGACATTTCGTGGCTGGGAGAACTCGGAGTTACTCCACACTGACTGTGGCTTCCGTGTTTATATTTAATGCGGTCGAACAGGTGGTGAATGCATATTTGGGGTACATTGACGAGCTAGCGAGCGAAGTATTTACCTTGGACCTATATTCGGTTCTTAGATTGTATATATTATACACTCTTTTATTTATGTATTTATACGGGAGATATGTCTCCCGTCTTGATATTCTTTTGGGTATAATGTTATTTCCTGTGTTTTGTAATGAACCTTTTTATTTAAGACACCTTTGTTATGTATTCTTATCTTTTATGTATTTAAATAATTTTTTTTCTTTCCGCAAATTTGAGGGTGTCACATGTAACCTCTGAGCTAGAATACCAGCTTCCCTACCTCGTGGTATAGTTTGTTAACCGATTCACATGATAGTTTGCATGAGTAGCTTAGCCTTCATATGATAGGTTATATGTTAGTTATTTGTTTCATAACATGAAAAGCATATCGTATATGTTAAGGTTTTGTATTTTCCATATACATCTCTTTTATGTTATTCATGTTTTATTAAATTCGACATTTCGTGGCTGGGAGAACTCGGAGTTACTCCCTACTGACTGTGGCTTCCGTGTTTATATTTAATGCGGTTGGCAGGTTTGTGATGCATACTTGGGTACATTGACGAGCTAGCGAGTGAAGTATTACCTTGGACCTATATTCGGTTCTTAGCATTGTATATTTTAATACACTCTTTTATTTCCGTATTTTTTTACGGGAGATATGTCTCCCGTTTTAGATACTTCTTATGTATAATATTATTTCCTTTTTGTTATGAACCTTTTTCTTTAAGACACCTTGGTTATGATGAATATATTTAATACTAGGTTCCGGTTTTAAAATTTAACGATTTTCACTAAAGTGAACCTATTAGAAACGTATTCACATCTTTTATTTATTTAAATTACTTGTTTATCTTTCCGCAAATTCGAGGGTGTCACATAGGACTCTTTGCCTAAAGGTAGCTCCCACTGTTTTACCAGTATCATGGCATATGATATACAACTATAGGAACTACTTATAGTCCCTCCAATCCTATCGAATCCAAGCTACTTTCATATACATCATCATATGATGCAATGTACTCCATTTCCGTTGTGAAATCCGCAATGATAAACTGCCTGGAACACTTCCAGCGGATACATGACATTTATATTTTGAAATGTCACTCCTACTTGGAACGTTTCCAATAGTCCTTTCTGTTAGGTACTCTTCGAATAGATAAATCTTCTATAAAACACAGCCAGTTCGTGATTTCAAATCACTTTGATCAGTTTGGAAACTGAAGTCTGTGTAACCCCTTACACGCAACACACTGTAAACTCCAAACACATGGAACATATCTTTAGTCCTTCGCAAGTACTAAGGATGTTCTTTATGGCTATCAAGTGACTCTCACTTGGATTTGATTGTAAATGATTCGTCATGCTCAAAGCATGCAAAATGTCGGATTGAGTATACATCACAGCGTATATAATTGATCCCGCAGCGGAAGCAAAAGGAATCAATTATCATTTTTTCAACTTCCTTGAACTAATCAAAGATCTTATCAACATAAGAATTTTGACTTAATGCTAATGTCCTTTTAGATTTATCTCCATACATCCAGATATCTAAGAGATGTATTCTACTTCTCCAAAATCTTCTGTCATCTAAAATGATCAATATGTCTCCATATATAAGACTGATGAACACCACATTACTCCCACTAAACTTTATGTATCAACATAATTCCTCGAGATATCGAGAAATATTTTACAACATGATTGACACACTAATTCCAACTCTTTAGTGCTTACTTAAGACATCCTCTTCAGCTTGCAAAATTAACTTAGGATAATTAGGATCTACGAACCCACAGGTGGATATAAAATATTCTACCTCAAGAAGGTGGTTCTTGAGATCCAATTGTCATCATACTATTATGAAATGCTGTAATCGCTAAGTATATTCGAATGGATCGAAGAATTAAGGTTGGTGCAAAACTCTTTGCCTACCAATCTAGTTATGAGAAAACATCTTTATGTTCATCCATGCAGATTTTGATTTTAAAAAATCTATTTACACTAAACAAGTCGTACTTCTTCAAGTAAAACTTACCAGGTTACATACCTGACCATCATGCATGGAGTTCATTTCGAATCGCATGACTCTAAGCCATAGCAAGAAGTTGGGAATATAAACGGTCTTTTATAAGTCACAGATTAGAATTCATCACTATTAAGGAGTGATAAAATTCCACCTGACCTCTTAGGTTCCGAAGAAACAACTACTGAACAAGCAGTGAGGAAACTTATTCCGGACCATATGCTCATTTTGTGACTCTTGAAACATTTTCTCCCACTATGTCTTATCAAGAAATAATCATATTTTTATTGAAAGACAGCATCACGAGCCACAAATGCTTTGTTCTCTTGGTTAACATAGGATTATTGAGCACTCGTTTCATACGGATAACTTACAAATTAGGTACTCTACCCACCCATATCGTATATGGAATAAAATCAGACTGTTATAAATGTGCTTTGATATGGTAGGAAAAGAAATAGCAGACAAAATAATAAAAGCCCAGGATTAGTCAAGTGGCTCAGTGTGACATGATAAAGACAAAACTATATCTTATAAGGTTCTGTGTCTCTATTCAACAACACCTTATCTCATAATGTGTGTTAGAAAAGTTAACTCGTGAAACTATTTCAAAATACTTTTGGTGAAAATCAAAGTCAATACTTAGATATTTCTATTACGATTTGGTCGAAAGTCCTTCATCTAATACTCTTGGTAGTTAATTACTTCTCATTGAAGCTCTTTGAACTTTTCAAAGATTTCTCATAGCACCTAATTAAGTAGAATCAAATACAACATCTACTTAAATCGTCGGTAAATAAAGTAAAGTAGTCATAACCATCTCTGATTCTGATTGTTATTGGACCACACATATCCTTATATAATAGGGCCAATAACTCACCAGTTCGATTTTCTTTTAAATAAAAGGGCATGAATCATCTTGCCTTGAATACAAGATTTGCACACACCATAAGATTCAAAATCAAATGGTTTAGGAATAGTCAATACTAGCCTCTTAATGTGCTGTACAATCTAGAATTAAGATTAGATTAGGGTCACCAACTTTGAGCCTTTTACAATCTATATGACAACTAATTTCTAGTTTAGCTCAAGAGTATAATTACCTTTGATTGGTATGGCATAACCATTGACCAAGTACAGGCATAAAAAGATACAAAGCTTGTTCTATTCACAAAAGTGAAACACTTGTGTCGTACACTAAGGTTGATACTATATTCTTATTTAGAGGTCGTGTACATAATAAATTTTATTAAAGTATACCTCTAAATCAAAAACTAGATTCAGCACATTATAACTTTTATATGTTCTCTATAGAAATAAAACTACAATAGTTATATTTCCCTTGTAGCTCGACATTTAATCATGGCTAGTCGTCGCACGAATCATTATTATATGCATTGAATACATTGATGAGAACCATAATAGGTATCTAATACCCAAAAATTGCATTTAGCAAAATAAATGTCGATCATATAGATATTATGTGTGAAAATAGTACACTCAATTTCTAACTTTTTAGAAAACTTGGGGCAGATTCTTTTCTTGTGTCCTACACTGTAAGAATAGAATCATCAAGGGTTGGGTTCGACACCTTGCTTGGGGCTTGACTTTGCTATTCAAAATAGCCTTGCCTTTTCCTTGTGCCAACATCGTGCCAACCTATTCTTGAACCTCGCCCTATTCTTAACAATTAAGAATAAAGCATCCCTCTTAGAGCTCCCACTCACTTTCATGAATCTCTATATAGACAAATAGATTAGAATTATAATGAAGACTATTCTTTATTTCATTCATGGTTTTACCTTCAAAAAGGATAAACCTTTCATCAAGTGACTACGGTATTTGGTTAATCACGATTTTAAATAAATCGAGAAACCTAGTCGTCCAACCTAATTTGGCCTCTTTTGAGGTAAGCCTCGATAAGGAGCATTATGACGACATACCAATAATACGAATATTTTCTTTGGAGCAAAAAGATTGATGTACCATTGTAATAAGAAGACGTCATTTTAAAAGTTCAAAACGTTTTTGACTAAGTATGACATATTCATATACTCTTCATAAGAAACATTTGCAACGGTGAATATGAGGATCAAAAGGAAAAATTCTTTTTGTCTATAGCTATGGTGGTTAAAACGGAGATTTAAATCGCAATCAAAATGCTACCATATAAATTTTATGGAAACTACTTTCCACGATTGAACGGATTTACAAGTTTTGTAGAAGGATGAAATATTTTAAATATTTGTCATTGCGCGAATAATATAAATATCAACGGAAAAATAACATTCATTGTTAATATATAATTCACTTGTAAAACAATTTTAACAAGTCACTCATATAATGACCCCTCTGGAAATTATATAAGTGATTCCGAGACCTGTTTTTAGATAAAAATGAACATGTTATGTCACTTTTATGTAATAAACGGTAAATCAAAATTTTGACTAATTCTACCCCTAGAGCTCTCGGTCGACGGATTTCAACCAAATTCATCTCCTAGTCCCGTGATAACGCTTATCCCGTTGAGTCCAACCAATTTAGGCGTGTGATCGCATCACCCCACTTACCCGAGGTAAAAAGGGGCCACGTTGTGGTTGCCTTAATGAACACGGGGTTCATCGGTGCTTCAATTGGTAAGGCTAAATCTCAATTTCTTTTAAGTCATGTGAGAGGTCTTGTCAATTTAGTTATTAGTTCCCTATAAGTGAACTAAATCGGTGAATTTTGAATAACGTTGAATTGACAATCGAGAAATAAAATAAAAATGCATGCTGGCGATTTTGGCATGAGCGGGAAAAACATAAAGCAAGCAAATAATAAATCCTAAAATCACCAAATTTGACCGCAACCATTTTGAGGTCAGTAGGTATGCATGCAAATAAAAAATTTCGTGCAAACCATTTTTAACACAAATTTTCGATTTTACTCAAGTTATCGTATAACACGATTTTAATGCTTAAAATCAACATGCATGTAACAATTGGCTCTGATACCACATGAAAGTCCTAGACCTCTAATTAGACTCCTTTAATAAGTTCATTAAATTACATTAACTTAATGATTTAGGATCTAGTTATCATGCATGCAAATATAAAAGCATAAAAGAAAAGATATGACGAAAACATCCTTACATTGAGATTTTTCGGTTAATAAGGGCACAATAAGAACTCCTTCTTATTGTTCTTGAGCATGTAATTAGTGGATGATCCTCCATAAAAAAACCTCCAAAGTAGAAGATCTCCTTCTTGTTGCACCCAAGATTAAACCCAAATAATCTTAGTTTATTATTAACTAGATAATAAGTAAGATATTATACTACTAATATTATTGTATTACTACACTAGTAATATAATATGAATATTAGTTTGCATGTGAGTTTTTGAGAGATGTTGAGTTTAGAAAGAGAAGTAAGAATAAGCATAAGAATCAAGTGTTTGAAAATGAACAACAATTGGTCTATTTAAAGGCCTTTTAACCGGCACCCATGAGCTACAAATGAGCTCTATTTTGCTTATTTTATTCACATGCATAATGGTAGTGTATGATATTGTATAATGATAATGATCATGTGTCATATATGTCATAATCATATGGTGGAGTGTGGAATTATTAGAGAACAATCATCATTGATCTCCACTAGCAAAAATCCGGCCTCCACATGTGTTATGTGGTCCATTTTTATTTTTGATATTTGTCCCACAAATACTTAAAATCATATGTTTAATTATCTTGTATAATTAAGTGTTAATTTGATCATATAACAATTATATGACACAAATTAATAAACAATATGTACTTAACTTTTAAGTGATATTTTACCATTATATCATATATAATGGGTCCCACAATGCCCAATTATTTTATTTTACAACTCTTTGTAAAATAATTAATTAATTACCTCTACCTCAAAATGTATGCATAACCTCAACTAATTTAATTAATTAACGATTAATCACTAAATTAAATCTTATTTAATCGTATTAAAATAAGACGTAAAATTTATTCAGTCAGTTATTGTATAATTGACTAATAAACTTAAGTGGAATGAGTTCCTAACTCAATTTCCAATAAATAACTCTCGTAACTAAACGTACATATCAAATAGATGTAATGCCCTAATTAAACTGTATCATATACAAATAATTAGTATTCTATTTGGGTCTCATCCTATAGGTGTGACCTAAAGGGATCAGTTGATCACCGCCGTCATACGACAATAACGTCAAACTCTAGTCAGCTGAGCGTTACCGATTTACGTTAATCAACTGACGTGGAGTATCAAAATATACTAATCATGCCACGTATATTCCAAATGAGTTTAATTATATAAATGCACTATTGTGGAGGACACTTACTCCAACAACTTAGTAGGCATATGTCGTGTTATCGTCGTGCTTATCGTTGTATTATCCACAACTACCTCCTTAGTTTTGCTCACATTCTTTAGGGCTGTCATCAAGGTCTCGTTCATCTCTAGTAGTCACTCTATCTTCTCAGGGGTCAAAGATGTTGAGATAGTCTTCTTGGGTGCCATCTCCAAATATAAAATAAGTAATATACCAAAGGTAAGCTATATTCCCAAATCTCTCTAATTTCATTCTACTTATAAATTACACCAAAACTCCATAATCTACAACACTCAACCCACATAAACGCCTTAATTACCCTATCAATGGTCCCCCAATTTCTCAATAGTTTAAGCCAATTCATTATCATTCAGCTTACAACATAACTCAACCCATATTTCAAACTTATGTTCAAGTCTAACAAGCATCAATCACAAGTGCAATCACTTTAATAATATTCATGAACAAATATCACAAAATTTCATTAACAGAACAAAATTTCACATCAATTTTCATAGGAAACATATTTCATGTCACTTGTTCACAACACATTCAGATCATCTCGCATCATTCTCATGACATTCAATTCCAAACCTCCACCATTGTTCTTCTTCATTTATTTCTTTTCAACAATTTTACACAACATTCTTATCACATTCCATCTCTATCAACTTCATATATCCAAAATAGTTCCTTCCAAAACTCATGTCATACATTTCAATTCAAACATTATTATCTTTGGTCACAGTACACCACTTATATAAATCACAACCAACATAAACAATAACTAGAGCATACCATGATATGCATCACTCAAAACCCGTAATTAAAGTAACCAAATATTCAATTTATCACCCATCTACTCTATCCCCGTGGTTACCAGGTCGAGACCGAAAGAGCCAGGTTTTGGTATGAGTGGCCAACTCAACCATAACTAAGGGGCTCCTAACAGTCCTTCACTGGGGTTCATTTTAATTGACACACCAACCTTCATTAGGTTCATTAGTTTTTCCTCCAAGATCGTTCGCTCTGACACCGCTTTGTAACACCCTCATTTATCCAGGAGCCTTAACTACCTGATAAATAAGGGAGTTACCACCTCGGTTTCCCGAGGTAGTACATATCGAAACCACAATCATAAAAGTAATTTAAATACCTTATTACATAATGAATAATTAGTCTTACATTACAAACCAATAGCTAAACTAATACAGCGGAAGACTTAATGTTTATAACTCAAATACTAATCGATACTAAATTGTCATGACTAACTATAAGACTCGTCATGTACCGTAACTCATCACATACAAGCATCATCAAAAGCCAAGCTCATCAACCTACTAACCTGTAAGATACACTGATCCCCATTTTAACGGAAATACCAAATAGATCATAACAAGCCACCAATTTTGAAGGAGTTGGTTGTACAACACACGCACACGCACACGCACACGCACACGCACACGCACACGCATACGCACACGCACACGCACACGCACACAAACCAAACAAGTCAACCAATGGTTGAGAAGGGATTATCTTACGCATCATACAACATGATATCATCAATACATGTCAACAACAGTAATTAACAAAACAATATAATACATTCACAATCGCACGTCGATGCGTGACACAACACACTTAGCACAAATCTCCAAGTCACCGTACTTAGAAAAAATATACCCGCCATCGTGCTTATAACACACATGGTACTAACCTCCCAGTCAGCGTGCCCAATTCACAAAGGTAAAAGTCTCTCAATTACCTGTACCCTCACCACCACGACAGCACAACCCTCCCAATCACCGTGCAAGTCATAATCGCAACACATGCACTACATTAATCATTCACTTATCATATTCACAACACATGCCATCACATCAATACTTATATATCATATCATCATACTGTAGATACCTCGAATCTGCACCCTCCGCCAACCACCCAGTGATGATTAGGCCGCATATTTGGTATGTGAAACGATTAATGACGGCTCATAAGTTTGTCGTCAAGTGATATCTCAAATAATTGTGTCTACCCCTTGGTCGTCATCTATGTGCCGATATAGTCGTTTTGACAGTCTTTAGAGTCATTTTGGAGTTCGGGTCAAAAACCGCTTCATTTTCTATAAACCATCTTTTAAAACCGTGCCTGAACGCTCGAGCATATTCCGGATATTTTAATATTTCAAAACTTATCCTTTTTGGTAAAATATATCCATATTTTATTTAAAATAATTCGAAATCTACCGCATTTCCATAAAGAAACGCGGAAATCTTTCTTTCAAAGTATAAAACTGCTTGGGAAATGACGCAGCGGGCGCTGCGCCTCTTCCAAGAGTCGCAGTGCCTGATGCGCCTCTTCCCCATCTCGTTTTGCCTGTTTCGGGAATAATTTCTAGATTTATTTCCGGGTTCGAGTTATTCCAAAACTCTTTGGATTTCTCCATATATAAGGAGAGGTTCGTGCTCACTTTCAAGGCACGCGAGTGTTCCACCCCTTCTTTCTCTCTCTTTGCATTCTAGACCTTGTTATAAGCTATCGACATGTACATGCTTGATCAATCGACCTCGTAAGCTCAGATCCTTCTGGGTACCCGTCACGTTTCGCATAGACTTACCAATTTGACCACTACACTTAATCAATTTAACTAATCAATTTTCGATCCTCTTACGAGGGCACTTTCTTTGCATTCAAGTCGAGCAGTCGCTAAATCGCAACTTAGTTAATATCGTTTCGTCAACATGTAAGTCTGAGGGTGTTTTAATCCCGTCTTTTGTATTTTATTTCGCCTTATGTAAGATTCATGTCGGATTTATGTCAAACCTTTTGAAAACCTTTATTAGCTTTTTATTATTTCTTATAAATCGTCTTGTAATCTAATTAGATAGTTTTGTTAAAAGAAACTGTTGTTAAACATGTGTGTACTTTTGGTGGGAAAGATTATAACAACGCTTAAGTTTTTCCAACCCGTTGTGAATAGAGTTAATTACAACGGAGTATACTAAGGAAGCCGTTGTGGAAAGTTTTAATAACAACTGGTATATCAGAATAAACCGTTGTTAAAAGTATGATTAGTTTTGGTGGGAAATATGTAACAACGCTTTTAATGAATTTTAAAAAAACCGTTGTTATTGTTTTTATTATTGTTTTTGAAAAAATTGTAATTTGTTCCCCTGCCAGTGAAAATCCTGCATAAATCAGCAGCAGTAGCAGCATGTTGGGGCCAGTGTCCTCCACAGTTAGTGCAATAACATAAATAAATCTCTGTAGGTTCACAGGGTATACTTTGTATTGTAATCAGTTGATTAACGTTTATCGATAACGGTTGGCTTGCTAGATAAGTTTGACGTTATCGTCATACAGATGGCGGGGATCAACTGGTCCCTAAAAGTCACACCTAAAGGATGTGATTGAGAAATGTGATTATTTGAGAAAATAATCATATTGATGCCTTATTAAATGACTAAAAGGTTAGTCGGTGTTTTTGACTAAAAGGTTAGTCAATGTGATGATGATATGATTATTTAATAATGATTAAATAAAGTTAGCTGAGACGAATTAACTGTAATTCGTAAAATTGAATATAAAATGTTATATTTAATTGTTGTATATAATGTAAGCTAATTAAACATAAACCGTTATAATTAATTGGCAAATTATAAATATACGGATATTTATAATTAATGTTGTATTATAATGTCGGTCCTTGACAAATGACGACTATAATATATTACATTATATTGGAAGCTAAAATGACCGGAAAAAGTGTCCAGATACACTCGGGTTTTTCCGGTCAATGGGTAGTTATTTGAGGAGACTAAATCTCCTCATAGATAACCTAGGTGTGCCGTGAGAGAAGAGGGGGCAAAGAAAATTCTAACCTAATTTTCTACTCTCTCTCAATTGTGCCTCCATCACTCAAAATCACAAAAACCTAAAAGTTAACTGTAACTTTTAATCATCTTTCTAGCAAAAGGAAGGGCATATCTCGATCTATCTTGGGTGAGACGATTAGGAGGATATCTACTTTGATATCTGTGCTTAGGCCGAATTTTGCTAGGACCAAAGGTTAAATTCGCTTTCTCTATATTTTATATCGTTTTCGTATTAATGACTTGCAATTCATATTATATAATTTTGTTATAATCCTAATTTCTAAGGGGATGTAAACAGTTATTTCCCACACAGCATGCATAAACCACTTTCAGCAGCAACAAAATGATATATATATATATATATATATATATATATATATATATATATATATATATATATATATATATATATATATAAATCAGAGCAATTCATGTACAGAGCAATTCATGTACAACAACAGCAAAATGATATATACAACCAAAATGATCTCTTTTAGAGCAATTCATACTTACAACTTGCTCTAATGACTTCTACAAATTAAAGTTCCCTATCTGCTTCCAAAATAATCTAAGTTTCATTTATTCTTTCTTACCATAATGTTCAAGGACGTATTTGCCCCACAAGTCCCTTACCTCGTCTATATGGTGCTTTTTGTACTCAGGGACATGTGGCGTGCTGATTAAATACTGCGGATAAAACAAATAAAAGACATCGATCAGTAGGGTAACAACAGTATAGGCATACATAGCAACATCGATCATATATAGCAGCAAAGATATCAGCTCTAATGAAAAAAAAGTAAATAATAGCTACATTAAACTACTAACTCTTTCTGGAATGAGGATATATCTTCGCCTAATAATCTCCAACATGAAACGACAAACGTAGTATCCACATTGTATGCTATCCGGCTGTTTAGGGACCTATTATTACATAAAAAACGAAGAGACGAGAAGGCAATTACCAATTAGTTTAATGCGTAATTAAAAAACACAGATGTATATGCGTATTTAGCTTAATGCGCTTAATTATTAAGGTATTGTATTTGCGCACGTACCCCTGTTATCGTAGAAAAAGTAGGGCCATCATCAGAATCTTCCATGGGTTGATCGTCGTAAGCTCTTTTCTTCTCAAAGGCCCTTTAAAAAAAAGAGGCAAAAAGTCACATAAATATATATGTGTAGTAGTGAAAATAATAATAATTGAAACTTAATATTATGTGCCAAATCAGTATTATAAACTTACTTAATAATAAACTTCTTAAAGGTCTCGGATGGTTGTTTATGCAAAAAGTCCAACCAAAAGACTTTCTTCTTGGTCGGATTGATCGCTGCTAGCACCCAATGTCTCCTAGATCGAGAGACACATCATTATTAACAAGCACAACATCATAACCAAACAAATAAAAATGCAATTGTATTTGGAATCGTAATATTAATTATATATTACCCGACTTCATTATAAGGGGCAAGAATGAGCTTTTTGTTTTTCGCCAATTCCGCAGCAATATAATCTATACATTGTTCATACGAAATAATCCCGATATGCATAGATAAAAGATTTGGGCACAGGAATCCGTATAGATCAAGTGGACTCTTGGTCTCGGGGATCACAACCGATTTCAAGTACCTACATGACGGGTTTAATTCCGATATTAAAAACATTATATCTTAGTCAGAATATTAGAATATTGCATGATTTAATTTAGTAAGAAACTTACTTCATCCAAACATATAGGTGTTGGACATCAATCTCGTCAAGGCCAGCCCAAATGGCTAGAATTTCCCATGACAGAATTGCTTGACGTTCTATCCCTACAATATCATCCTCGAGCGAAATAATTATTAATTGCTCGCTTTCTATGCGATCACCAGCCTCCTTATAAAGGTCCATCATCGTCATTGTTCGTACTTTTTCCATGAACGTGTTCCCAGTATAATTAGTACGGGATAGACTCCTGACCTCTTTCAGCTCGGGGAAATGATGCGGTTTTTCTTTTGTGCTACCTGTCACAACATCCTACATGTGGCTAACTAAATTAAGTTGCTCTTTCAATGATGAGGTGCGACAACCCTCGCGAATGCGGAAATAAAACATAACAAGCATGTGAATTATATAGCGTAAAATACGGTGTTATTAAAACTTTTTACATGCTAAGATAAAATACGAGGAATGTCAAATAATTACAAACCAAAGTAGAATATACTAACAAGAGACGAAGTCTCTCAAAATGTTATCAAGTAACAAAGTTATTAGCAAACTAGCTAAACCACGTCTAGAGGTGATTCATCCAGGCCAACGCCCGCTAGCTCACACCCGAACCCAAAATACCACAAGCAAAAAGCCATCCAATCAAGCAACCTGTTCATCCATGAAAACCATGAACGCCACAGTCAGTGGGGAGTAACTCCGGGTTCTCCCAGCCATATCACAATAAACATACATAAACGGTTATACGAAAGTAGAAGCATGCATATATAAATATACATGTGAAATACGAGAAGGATAAATAGGCAATTCAATATATAAAGTACAATTCCGTAACCATCATGCTATAGATAGACTCGGGGATGACACTCTTAGGCAACCATACACTCACTAGGGCTTGCATCTCACCGTTAGCGGCATAAGTTTGATAAGATTGAGACTCGACAAACAAACCATGCCAAGTCATCCAATGATCACAAATAATCAATCATATAATCATCCATCCAAACGTACAATACGTTGACAACATCTCTCACGGTAAATGACACGCACTAGTACCGTGTACATGACAAGTATGATTAAAATGGCATCCACGGAATAAAACATTGCCCTGAACGCATACACGATTCAATACATTTCGTATATGTAGACTAATTTCCTCCCGGTAGGACGACGATATAAATATCCGATCCTAGTCTAAACCTGGCCAGACTCTCGGAATAACATTTTCCGATTCGACATGCGATAAACATTTCGCATCCAAGAATCGGTCAATCATAGACGCCGAGTACCCCAAATTCGGTCGACATTCACGAAAGAGGCGGAAAAGAGCACAAGCATCATAACAAGCGGTACGCTACATGCAATGACACCACCTTGCAAGTATACAACATTTGACGGCCGGGTCGATCAACGCAAAGCGTTCGCCTCCCAACAACGTCGTCATATGCCCACTAACACATGCAACTAAGCAGTAAGGATACACTCCTCGTTCCGACATTCCAGCCTTACGAACGTTGAGGTAGGCAAGGGAATGAGAGTACAAAGCACATAACAAATAGTGCTCAACCAATAACATGTGTAAAACCGACTCAAAGTGGGACATATCAAAAACCGTCACAAAATATGCGATACAAGCGAATGGAATATCATATGTTCGAAACATTAATATTTAAAGTCATTACGTAAATTTATACGACAAACGAACCATCGGAAATATTATAAATGAAAACATAAGAAAGAAAAGTAAATAGAATTCCAGCGTGTGCCAGCCGGTCAAGGGGACCGGCTGCCGGCTACCCGGCTGGCACCAATATATCATTTAAAAACCAACTTAAAATGCAGCGTGTCCCAGCCGGTCAAAGGGACCGGTTGCCGGCTGGGACCAAGTCATACAAGAAAAACAAAGGTAAATTGAGGTGTGTCTCAGCCGGTCGGCTGACCGGCTGCTGGTCGGTCGGCTGAAACATAAGGCATTAGTAAATTTTTACGTAACAACAATTAATATCCAGCCACTCCCCAGCTGGTCAGCTGACCGGCTGCCGGTCGGCCGGCTGGGGTCAATATTGCACGAAAACATCAGTTTTTCACTAAGGCTCATTATACAACAACATCATCTAACATCACAAATCATCCATTTTCATTATCAATTATCAACTAACAACAACCATCATCAACAACACAATTCCTATGACTACTAATCTTATTCTAAATACGATTACTAACATAGAAAACACATTAAAACACGTAAAGATATCGAGTAACCCTTCACCTTTACCTTTTCGCGTCTTCAATCCTCGTCGATGTCCTGTTCTATCAAATAGTAGTCCTTGTCGAGGTCTTGGAGGTCACCACCTACAATTAGACAACAAAAGATGAATATAATTCACCTTTGAGAAAGACGGATAATTTGAAAAACGAGAAAGACAGTAAGTTTATTACCAATTAAGATAGAGGACGATGAGAGGGAAAGAATAAGACGAACTTTAGTGAATTTGAGCGAGAAACGAAGGAGTAGTGACGATATTAAGCTTGATCAAATATGGGGGTTAGGGTTTTGGTGGTTACTTGGTGGGGAAGAAGAAGATGTTGAGTGTGAGGGAGTTTAAGGTTAAGGGAGTATAAGAGGGAGTAAGTGGAAAACATATGGGAAAAGCCCAAAAGCGTCTTAAGACGTAACTTACTCAAAATCTCGCGTAAAGTCCGAAAACAAACTCGGAAGTTCTAAACTAGACACGGAAATTTAATTCTAAACTAAAACTAAATTTCGCTGAAAAGTATCCGTATAATATTTTTACTATAAAAATAGGATACATTTGCGGGTGTTACAATCACCCCACCTTTTAAAAGGTTTCGCCCTCGAAACTTGAGCGAAAGAAAGATACCTTAATCGAATAGACTCGGATATTTAACACGCATAGAAGCTTCCGTTTCCCAAGTCTCTTCTTCGACATTAGCACATCTCCACAAGATTTTCACTAAAGGAACCACCTTACTTCTCAACTTCTTATCTTTAGGGTCTAGGATGCGAATCGGCTTCTCTTCAAAGGACAAATTCGGTTCAAGCTCGGGCATTTCCTTTTGAAAGACATGGCTCGGATCACTAACATACTTTCTCAATTGAGAAACATGGAATACAATATGAACCTTAGCCAAATTCGGGGGCAAATCCAACTTGTAAGCAACGGCATCAATCCTTTTCACAATATCAAAGGGTCCAATGTATTTCGGGCTCAATTTACCCTTAACACCAAACCGTTTAACACCCTTCAATGGAGATACTTTCAAGAACACTTTATCTCCAACCTCAAATTCTAGCGGTCTTCTTCGGATATCGGCATAATACTTTTGACGGTCTTGAGCGGCTTTCATTCTATCACGAATGACCTTCACATTATCAATGCTTTCAACAAGAACATCGGGACCTAAGTCACGAACATCACTCAATTGATTCCAACATATAGGACTCCGACATTTCCTTCCATAAAGAGCTTCATAAGGAGCCATCTTGATCGAGGCATGATAACTGTTGTTTTAAGAAAACTCCACCAACGGTAGGCTCTTTTCCCAACTAGATTGGAAGTCGAGTGCACAAGCCCTAAGCAAGTCTTCTAAAGTCTGAATAGTCCTCTCGGTCTGACCATCGGTAGAGGCATGAAATGTGGTACTCATCAACAACTTACTACCCATGGCTTCTTGTAAATCCTTCCAAAATCTCGAACAAAACCTCGAATCTCGGTCGGATATAATCTCCTTAGGAACGCCATGGTATCTAATAATCTCATCAACATAAGCCTTCACTAGTCGATCCAAACTCCAAGTTTCTTTGATCGGAATAAATCTAGCACACTTGGTCAAACGATCAACAACAACCCAAACGGCATCTTTACCTCCAACGGTCCTCGGCAAAGCCATAACAAAATCAATAGAAATAGATTCCCACTTCCATAGCGGAATATCCAACGGTTGCACCAATCCACCGGGCCTCTTGTGTTCAATCTTCACTTGTTGGCAAGTAAGACATCTTCCAACATAAGATACAACATCACCCTTCAAGTTCGGCCACCAAAATTGTAGCTTCAAGTCTTTGTACATCTTATCACCACCGGGGTGAATAGAATAAGGGGAAAGGTGAGCTTCATCAAGAACTCGCTTTCTCAAATAAAGAGCATTAGGCACAAACAAACGGCCATGGAAACGAAGAACACCTTCATCATCAAACTTGAAATCTTTAGCTTTACCTTCAAGAAGTTTGGCTTGAATAGACTTGTAGGTAAGATCATCAACTTTGCTTTCGCGGATCTCACGGAGAAAAACAGGTTCGGCAGTCATAGCACCAACATAAAAAAATCCACGCTCCACGAATTCCAACTTCAACTTTCGAAACTTGGCACAAAGATCATCGGGTAATACCCGCATAGCATTCAATGCATGAGAAGCTTTCCTACTAAGAGCATCGGCAACTACATTAGCCTTCCCTTCATGGTACAGTAACTCAAAATCATAATCATTCACCAATTCCAACCATCTTCTTTGTCTCATATTCAACTCTTTTTGAGTAAATATGTACTTCAAACTTTTGTGATCGGTGAATATACGACAATGAACTCCAATAAGGTAATGTCTCCATACCTTCAAAGCATGAACAACGGCGGCCAATTCCAAATCATGAGTAGGATGGTTCACTTCATGAACTCTCAACTGTCTCGAAGCATAAACCACCACTTTCCTACTTTGCATAAGAACACAACCCAAACCCATCTTAGAAGCATCACAATAGACATCAAAGTCTACTCCATCTTCAGGCAAAGTCAACACCGGAGCGGTAGTTAACCTCTTCTTTAACTCTTGAAACGCGGTTTCACAAGCTTCATTCCATAGGAACTTGGTTTCCTTCTTCAACAACTGGGTCATCGGTCTAGCAAGCTTAGAGAAATCCTTGACAAATCTACGGTAATAACCAGCTAAACCAAGAAAACTTCGAATTTCTCTAATATCGGTCGGACTCTTCCAATCCACAACAGCTTCAATCTTCGAAGGATCCACCATTACACCTTCTTAAGAAATCACATGCCTAAGAAAGGACACTTTAGGTAACCAAAATTCACACTTGGAGAACTTGGCAAACCACTTCTGACGACGAAGAACACTCAAAATAGTTCTTAGATGAACAGCATGCTCTTCTTCGGACTTGAAGAAAATAAGAATATCATCAATGAATACCTCCACACACTTGTCAAGGTACTCACTAAATGTGCGTTTCATTTGATCCATAAAGATAGCGGGAGCATTCGTCAATCCAAATGGCATCACCTTCAACTCATAATGACCATACCTTGTACTAAAAGCGGTCTTCGGAATATCAACATCACGAATGGGAATTTCGTGATAACCGGATCTCAAATCAATCTTGGAAAAAGTAGAAGCACCCTTTAGTTGATCAAACAAATCTTCAATTCTTGGTAAAGGATACCTATTCTTGATTGTAATCCAATTCAACTCACGATAATCAATACAAAGCCTCATAGAACCATCTTTCTTCTTCACAAAAAGAACGGGAGCACCCCAAGGCTAGGCACTTGGTCGAATAAAACCCTTCTCAATCATATCATCTAGCTGCTTTCTTAATTCTTTCAATTCGGTCGGAGCCATACAGTAAGGAGCTTTGGCTATGGGTCCGGAACCAAGTACAAGATCAATAGAGAACTCAACATCACGCTCGGGAGGAATCCCGGGCAAATCTTCAGGGAACACATCAACAAATTCATGAACAATAGGCACATCTTCAATGCTTGGCAAAGAGGTAGTTGAAGAAGTCACAATACACAAGTATGCTTGGTGACCTTTTCTTACCATACTTACCAATTTCATAGCGGAAATCAAAGACACACCTTTTCGGGGATGAGATCCCTTATAGATTATTCTAACTCCTAAAGGACTCTTTAAATAAATATTTTGATCACGACACTCGAACCTAGCATGGTACAATGCTAACAAATCAATACCTAGGATTATATCGAACTCTCCTAGAGGAAACTTAAGGAGATTAGCGGGGAAGATAGAACCCGCAATAGATATTGGGACATTAGGATAAAGAGTAGAACAAGAGATAATATCTAAGGATGGTAAGGATATGGGAGTATCCTCACTAGATGTAGGCTCGATAGATAATTTATTAGCATAAGTCGAAGACACAAAAGACATAGAAGCACCGGTATCAAATAGAATAAGACACGGTTGCTCTAAGATTGAGAACATACCCGTAATGATCTCCGGATGAGCATCGGCTTCGGCACGGCTCATAACAAAGATAGAACCCTTAGGTTTAGCAGGAGGAGGAGGGGGCAACTTTCGATCGGGGCAATCATCATAACGGTGACCACCCTTTTGGCAAAAGAAGCACACATAAGGTGGGTTGGAATAAGGCACACCGAGATGGTGTGGTTGTCTACAACGGTTGCACAAGCGACCTTGAGCTTGAGCCTGAGGAGCATAAGGCCTATGAGCCACATTAGAAGTAGCTCGAGGGATGAAAGGAGAAGGAGCTCTTGCATTTGCATTGGAAGGAGGATTGAATCTCCTCTTGTTAGCATAAGAGTTAGAGGAAGACGGAATAAACGGTCTCTTCCCATAAACATTTGGCCTAGGAATGAAAGAAGGAGAGGGATTATTCATCAAAGCTTCATCTCTAATAGCCTTCATGGAATTCTCGGCCCACAAGGCATCATCATAAAGATCCCCAAAAGAAGTAGTATTCCTTCTCACTTTACTTTGAAGAATGGCACTCAGCTTGTTGCGGTAATAGAAGGCTCGGCCCTCGTCATCTCGGATAAGCCTCGGAGCAAAATGAGCAAGCTTGTTGAACTCCATAGTAAAGTCTTGCGCAGACAAGTTGCCTTGCTTAAAGTCAATGAACTCCTTGAGCCTTTGTTGTTTAAGCTCTTTAGGATAGAATCTACCTTCCACTAGAGCTTTGAAACAAGCCCAATTGAAGTCCTCTTCCAGAACAGCGGTGGCACTTGTGATAGCCCATCAATTATCAGCTTCCCTCACAAGGAAGTGCTTTGCGATCCTCACCTTGTCCTCTTCCCGGACTTGGTATAGATCAAACTGCTTCTCCATCTCGCGGAACCAATCCGATAGCTCGGTAGGGTCCGGCTCTCCACCGTAAGGTGTAATCTTACTCCTAGCTATTTGTCCAGCTACCCAAGCATAGCCTCCCTGATGGTTATCCTCTCTTCGAGGGGAAACTTGGTTGGCTAAAGCAATAGCCGCATCCTGTTGATTTTTCAATACCTGAGTAAGAGCTTCCAACACGACATTCTCTACCATTCGTGGTCTAACCATCTTCATAAGAAACAAAAACAAATTAAGTTACTCCTATCAATTAGCATAAACAAATAGACTACCAAGTAAAGTCCTTAACTTCTACCCATCTCTCATTTATTATTTCAAGGTCAAGTAGTTTATGTTTAGGGTTCACGTGTGTGCGCTGGGAGCGATAAAGCTCTGATACCAACTGTGACAACCCTCGCGAATGCGGAAATAAAACATACAAGCATGTGAATTAATTAGCGGAAGTACGGTATTTTAAAAACCTTTATACATGCAAGATAGAAAATACGAGGTGTGTCAAATATTACAAACCAAAGTACGAAATATACTACAACGAGAGACGTAGTCTCTCCAAATGTTATCAAAGTAAATGTGATTAGCAAATAAGCTAAAATCGTCTAGAGGTGAAACTTCCAGGGACAACGCCCGCTAGCTCACACCCGAACCCAAAATATCAAGCAAAAAGCCATCCATGCAAGCAACTTGTTCATCCATGAAAATTATGAACGCCACAATCAGTGGGGAGTAACTCCGGGTTCTCCCAGTCATATCACATTAAACGTACATAAAAGGAAATACAAAAGTAGAAGCATGCATATATAGATATACATGTGAAATACGATAAGGATAGATAGACAATTCAATATATAATGATAAGAGCATATGGAATACAAATCTGAATCCATCATGTTATACAAAGACTCGGGGAAGACACTCTTAGGCAACCGAATACGCTCACTAGGGCTTGCATCTCACTGTTAGCGGTATAAGTTTGATAATATTGAGACTCGACAAACAAACCATGCTAAGTCATGGTATTATCATGAATAATCAATCATGTAATCACCCATCCAAACACAATGACACAATGACGACATCTCTCACGGTAAATGAAACGCACTAGCACCGTGTACATGGAAAGTATGATTAAAAGGCATCCACGAGATAAGCATTTCCCTGAACGCATACACGATTCAATTCATTTCGTATATGTGGACTGATTTCCTCCGGTAGGACGACGATAATAATACGGTCCTAGTCTAAACCTGGCCAGACTCGCGGAATCGCATTTTCCGGTTCGACATGCGATAAACATTTCGCATCCAAGACTCGGACAATCAAAGACGCCGAGTACCCCAAATTCGGTTGATATTCACGAAAGAGGTGGAAAAGAGCACAAGCCTCATAACAAGCGGTACGCTACATGAAAATAACACCACCTCGCAAGTACACAACATTTGACGGTCGGGTCGATCAACGCAATGCGTTCGCCTCCCAACAACGTCGTCGTATGCCCACTAACACATGCAATTAAGCAGTAGGATACATCCCCGTTCCGACATTCCAGCCTTACGAACGTGGAGGTAGCCAAGAGAATGAGAGTACAAAGCACATAACAAAATAGTGCTCAAACCATATCATTTGTAAAAACCGATTCAAAGTGGAACATACCAAAAATCGTCACAAAACATGTGATACAAGCGAATGAAATATCATATATTCGAAACATTAATATTTAAAGTCACTGCGTAAATTTATAAGATAAATGAACCATCGGAAATATTATAAACGAAATCGTAAACAAGAATCACAAGTAAAGTCCAGCAGGTGCCAGCCGGTCAGGTGGACCGGCTGCCGGCCACCCGGCTGACGCCATTAGTCATATGAAAACCAACAAGAAAATACAGAGTGTCCCAGCCGGTCAAGGGGACCGGCTGGAGGCTACCCGGCAGGGACCAAGGGTATTATGAAAAACAAAGTCAAATTGAGGGGTGTCTCAGCCGGTCGGCTGACCGGCTGCCGGTCGGCCGGCTGAGACCAAATTCATGCATCAAAATTACGTAACAACACAACAAAATACAGCCACTGCCCCAGCCAGTGGGCTGACCGGCTGCCGGTTGGCCGGCTGGGGTCTATATTGCACGAAAATCACCATTTCACCTAAGGATCAATATTTAACAATTATCGATTATCAACATAAATCATCCATTCTCATATCGATTCTCAACAAACAACAAGTATCAATATCAACACCATTTCTAAGCTTACTAATCATTTTCTAAATACGATTCCTAGCATAGAAAACACGTAAAACACGTAAATGATATTGAGTAACCCTTCACCGTTACCTTGTTGCGTCTTCACTCCGCGTCAAGGTCCTCTTCGATTAAGAAATAGTCTTTGTCGGGATCTTGAAGGTCTCCACCTACAAATAGTTAATAAAAGATAAATATTCTTCACCTTGAGAAAGACGGAAAGTTTGAAAAGCGAGAAAGACGGTAATTTTATTACCAATACGGATAGAGGAAGATAAGGGGGGAAGAATAAGACGAACTTACATGAATTTGAGCTAGAAATGAGAGAGTTATGACGATTATAAGTTGGATCAAAAATGGAGGCAAGGTTTTGGTTGATTTCTTAGTGAGGAAGAAAGTGTTTGCGTTGTGAGGAATGAATTAGGTTAGGAGGGATTATGAGGGAAGTAAGTGGAATAAAAGTCAAGAAAAGTCAAAGACGTCTTAAGACGGGATTCACTTGAAATCTCGCGAAATATCCAAATACGAACTCGGAAATTCTAAATTCGACACGGGAAATTAAATTCTAAATTAAAACTAAATTTCGCTGAAAAGTATCCGTAAAATATTTTTACTATAAAAAAAGGGTACATTTGCGGGTGTTACATTTTCACTAAGGCTCATTATACAACAACATCATCTAACATCACAAATCATCCATTTTCATTATCAATTATCAACTAACAACAACCATCATCAACAACACAATTCCTATGATTACTAATCCTATTCTAAATACGATTACTAACATAGAAAACACATTAAAACACGTAAAGATATCGAGTAACCCTTCACTGTTACCTTTTCGCGTCTTCAATCCTTGTCGATGTCCTCTTCTATCAAATAGTAGTTCTTGTCGAGGTCTTGGAGGTCACCACCTACAATTAGACAACAAAAGATGAATATAATTCACCTTTGAGAAAGACGGATAATTTGAAAAGCGAGAAAGACGGTAATTTTATTACCAATTAAGATAGAGGACGATGAGAGGGAAAGAATAAGACGAACTTTAGTGAATTTGAGTGAGAAACGAAGGAGTAGTGACCATATTAAGCTTGATCAAATATGGGGGTTAGGGTTTTGGTGGTTACTTGGTGAGGAAGAAGAAGATGTTGAGTGTGAGGGAGTTTAGGGTTAAGGGAGTATAAGAGGTAGTAAGTGGAAAACATATGGGAAAAGCCCAAAAGCGTCTTAAGACGTAACTTACTCAAAATCTCGCGTAAAGTCCGAAAACGAACTCGTAAATTCTAAACTAGACACGGAAATTTAATTCTAAACTAAAACTAAATTTCGCTGAAAAGTATCCGTATAATATTTTTACTATAAAAATAGGATACATTTGCGGGTGTTACATGAGGCAATAGTAGAACTTAAAATATAAAGAGAGTTAATTAAATACCTCATCAAGTTGTTGTTTTGACGAGGTAGTAGAAAGATTGTCTATCGAGTTAGTCTTATCCATGTTTTTTGTTACCTACAAAACAAAAATATAACCTATAAATTTCACTAGTTATGTAGGTGATGAACAAAGACAAAAGGCTGGTTAAATTAGATGTATTTTTCTAACCCCGGCTACATTCTGTTGAGTTTTACGAGCCGGGTAAATGTGCTTCATAGGCCATTGGACAAAACACTGAACCGCATCTGCCAGAATTTGAAGTTTGTCACGGACTGGGACTGGCAGTTTACGGGTTTCATAGCCCTTCGCGGCTTGCTCTATCTCCACTTTTGTATGATTCGGCAAGAGTGGTACGCCATGAACCAAGATGGTTTCCGCTGATTTGCTGGGCATTATGTCTACGAAACCCCGGGCAACACGAACCACATCCTTGGATGAAGGGTCGGTGAGAATAACTACCCTCTTTTTTATGCCCTGAAGAATACACATTATTAATTAAATACCAAAATATAATAGATATCATAAATGATCTACATACCTCATTATTGTCATCCGTCTTCTCAGCCGGCTCCTCAAGTTGCGTCCTCTTTTCAGAGTCATTTACCTTATAAAATTAACCAATCAAAGGCATGGCTGATGGAAAGAACAAATTCAGAGGTTCAAAATGGTTAAGTCATATTTACCTTATCGGTTTGAGGTATCAAAACCTCAGCAGCATTAGGTACCTCACCCGTCTCCTCAAGTTGCGTCCCCTTTTCAGACTCATTTACCTAATAAAATTAACCAATCAAAGGCATGGCTGCTGGAAAGAACAAATGCAGAAAAAAAAAAGTCATATTTACCTTATCGGCTTGAGGTATTAAAACTTCAGCAGCACTAGGTACCTCACCCGTCTTCTCAGCCGTCTCCTCATGTATTGGCAAGGTAGTAGTGTCTGCCTCTTGACCAATCTGTGGCACTACCTCACCCTTTTTAATGACATCCTCCATCATCTTCAATTCTTCTTCGGAAGGCTTGCCTCCAGAATTCATTTTTAGTATCACGGAGGCCAATAACTGAACCTGCACGCCCAAAATGTAGAATCGGCATTTTGTTAAAACAATAACATGTGAATTTTAAATGACAATATAAAATGGTACCATGTCAGCCTGCCCCTTATTTTTCTTCTTCTTTTTCGGGCTAGTTGTCCCATAATATTTCGTAACTCCAGCATGTAATGGGACTCCCCTCAATCGACCTGGATGCTCGGGTCGGCCGATCGCTCTAGCAAGAACGTTGTCACGACCACTCAGAGTGAATTTTCCTTCCGCAACCTCCTTCAGAACATTCTCCTATAATATATTAAATAAAATTAATTTTATTTTTGTTACTAAAATAAATAGATAGTCAGACATACAAGAATTAAACAATAAAGTTATTAAAAACCCGTCTTAATAAAATAATACTTACTATGTTGGCCAAGACTTCCTGATCATATTCGTTACATGTTCGGGATTCTTTAGGCGTGTGCCCTTCTTTATAAGTTACGTGCCGATTCAAGTCGGTCACTCCCTTTGACACCTACTCATTAACTCAAAAATAATATATGTATACATGTATATCAAGTCCAAGTATGATTAAAAAAATCTAATATATAGATGCTACTTACGAGATTGTCTTCTATCAATCTGTAACCGCCTCGAGAACCATAATATACCCCCCGCTTCTGTGAAATGTTAGCACGATTTCTGGCGCTAACGGTCTTCAAATCAAATAAAATCACAAGTAGATGAGATAATTAGAAAATTATAGATACAAGTAGAGTTTTAGACAAATGTAACCTGAAACTTTTAGAAAAATGTAACCTTAAGTAGAGTTTTAGAAAAATGTAAACATATGACATGGATACTTAACCTAAAACTTTTCAGTAGCTCGTTTCGCCTTATAATTATCCCATGGTTGCTGAGTGATGTTGGGGTACTTTGTCGGTGGGCTCTTATGCATCTCCCCCATCTCCTTGTCGACATAGAAGTGTAATTTGGCAAGGTCACACCTCCACTGCCTTAAGACTGCCGCTGCCTTATGTAATAGATACTTATCATGGTAGTCGGGAATATCGAAAGCTTCCTGCATCATCATCACATATACTAATAAGCGTCTGTCTAATATCATACCTTTATACGAACCTTTATACGGCTTCCTGCCTTATGTAATAGTAACCTTTATACGGCTTCCTGTCTAATATCATAACTTCTGCCTTAAGTAATTATCATACCTTTATACGGTTCAAGAGTAACTTCTGCAATACAGGATTTAGATTCCTGATATCATCTAAATCAATAGGCGCAAACTGTTTGGTTGTAACTCCAATTCAAGTGGATAAATGGCCAGCATTTGGACCAGTACGAACACCTTTCACACTCCAATTTATAGGCAGCGGTTGTTTTGCCGCTATAGCTGCAAGGGCTGCAGGGCACTTCGAAGCACCCCTCTCACCAGGCTTATCCCCCTTATCATTGTTTTCTACTCTTTTTCGTTTTTCACCCATGATAATCCTAAAACCCTAAAACCTTCAAAAGAAATGAAATAGTAACGGAACAGACTCATGCATGCAGCGATTCTAAAACCCTAAGACCTTAAAAGGAATGAAATAATAACTGAACAAATAAAGAGTCATGCAGAGATTCTAAAACTCTAAAAACTTACAAAGGAATGAAACTAGATAATAAAGAGAACGATAAATAGAAAATGAAAACAAAAAGATGAACTTCAATCTTAAAACCCTAAAGACGAAACACAAAAATTACCTGATAATGAAAATGAAAACAGGATGATGATAATGAGAACGAGCAGGATGATGATCAACAGAACGAGGAGGATGATGATGATAATAAACAAAAAGATTTGTGTTGTAAACGACGATGATGATGATGATGATGATGATAATGTGATTGTAAATTATTTGAGTGTTAATTTACTCTATAGGATTGTAAATTATTTTTTATTAAGAGAAACTATTGACAACGGTTATACTAACAAACACCGTTGTTATCGAGTAATGACAACGGTTAAAGTACACCCGTTGTTATATATTTTCACCAAAATGCGCCAAAAGGAAAAATCTAATAAACACTATGACAACGGTTTCTTTAGGATGACCCGTTGTTGAAAGTAATAACAACGGTAGTATTATAAAGAACCATTTTTATAGATTGTGTGTTTTTTTTTAATTTTTCAGATACGTGCGCGCGGTATTAAATTTTGAGGCACGAAATTAATTCATTAATTACGTTTAATTTATTTAACTTTGCTTTAAATTTAATTATTTATTTAATTTTATAATATATATAGGTATAGTACATCAAAATTGTTATGTTATTTAACGATTTGTATATTATAGGCATAAGTTACGTTTAATTATTAGCTCGGATCGGGTTTGGGAATCAATTCCGATCGGGTTAGATTCGGCGGGTTTGTAATATTATCGGGTTAGTTTGGGTCGGGAAGGGTCCTTTTGGCTTTCGTGTCTGTTTCGAGAATGTTAATAATTGGGCGGGTCGTCGATAATTTCCGGGTCAAGAAGATGTGGTTATATATATCGAGTCTAGTGATTCTCGAATCGGGTCATTTTCTTTTTAAGGTACTGGTTATTATAATCACGCATTACTAACCTGAAACTGATCGGGTGGCCAGTTACGGATCGGGCAATCCACTATCTAGCTAGTAGCTACTTCGGGTCGATCGCTTTTGGGTCGGGGTTACGTGTCATCGGGTGGTTTCGCATCAGGTGATTTTGGAACATCATAATATTGATGATATATAATACTGATGACTTCCGGATCATTAACCTCGTATTTTGCAATAACAGATTCATCAATACATGCAAGTATTATATATACACGTCAATGTTTCCTAAATTAAAGAATGGGGTCGATCGACTTCGTTCAAGTACGCTAAAAGGGACGGTTATTGATGCATATATATATGCTCAAAAGGGACGGTTTTTAACTTTTTACCACCTATAATATATTATTGGGTTCAAAAGTTTACAACTTATCACCTATTTAGTCCGATCTTTATAATCAAATAACTAACCACCTAAAATTGAAGAAACCCCTTACATTAATCCACAGCTATTTTCCATTATCTTTACGGTTTTTGTTATTTATCGTCTCGCTTACGTTTTATCAACAAATGGTTATTTTCATATATTGACGGCCATCAAAACTACCCCACATATATCACTAATTATTACTTATCACCACATCCCACATTATCTATCACTTATTACTTATTACGTTTTATCAACAAATAAATGGTTTGGGTCATATTCCGATCGGGTTAGATTCGTAGGGTATGTAACTTTACCGGGTTAGTTTGGGTCGGCGAGCGAGCGAGGGCCGGGTCCTTTCGGTTTTCGTGTCTGTTTCGGGAATGTTAATTGTCGTCGATCATTTCCAAGTCAAGCGGATGAGGTTATATATCCAGTCGGGCCGTTTTTGCATCACTAACATGAAACTGATCCGACCCAAAATTAATTAGCTAGTATTGGGTTATTTAATTTAATTCGATAGAAATCTTTATTTATTATTCGCGTGATTATTAAGTATCATTTTCAGGTCGGATCACTTTTAATTAATTAGATCAAACTAATGTAATACAAAGTATAATAATATATATAAATATATATATATATATATATATATATATATATATTATTAGTATACGTGCGTTACTTTAAAATAACCCTAAACCCTAAACCCTAAGCCCTAAGCCCTAAACCCTAACCCTAAAACCCTAAACCCTTTTATATATAGTAGATTATCGCTATTGATCAAACATCAAAATATTGAACATCAACGGAATTAATCATATCAATTCAAACACTTTAAACAACATTCTTTCTCATTGATTTCATTAGGAATAACCAAGATTTTATATTAAAGTACATTACATTCATCCGACATCAAATAAATAAAGATGTTAAATAATCCGGAACAATTCCGGTTAAGAGTAAAAAGCTTTTCTCACACTGCCACCAACCATCCGGAACAATATTGATGATACTGATGACTTCCGGATCATTAACCTCGTATTTTGCAATAACAGATTCAATGCATGCAAGTACACGTCTTGCATGTGGAGATAAGGTAGGACGGGTACAGCTCAACATATCTCTTGCAGCATCCAACCTGCGAGTATCAGGCCGACGTGGGTAGCCAGAGTAAGGGTCGTCTCATCGTTGGGAAGGTTAACTGCTGCCATTGATGATGTTACTTTTTGGAGTAATTAATTAGGGTTATGTAATATTTAAAGGAGGGGTTTTGAGACTGTATTTATAGAGGGGTTACGCTGCCATTGATGATGTTCAATGGATGCTTTAATCAATGTTGTTTCTGCTGTTACAGTTGTTCTACTGTTGTTTATTCACGGGTTTGGACTGCAATATCTTTTGATTAAAAAAAAAATATTAAGAAATAACAACGGTTATTACTTAATACAACCGTTGTTATTACTTTCCACAACGGTTTTACTGACTAAAACCGTTGTGATAGAGTAATGACATCGGTGCAACATAGCCGTTGTTATATATTTTCACCCTATTTGCGCCAATATGAAAATCCAAATAAAGACAACCACAACGGGTCCTTTGTTTATAACCGTTGTGGACAGTAGTTACTGCATATTACAGTAAGTGCATATTACCACATTAACAGCATTGACTGCATAGGAAATGTAACTGCATATATACATTCACACATTTACTCAATCAATAACTGCATGTGAATGTATAGTCGTTTTGGGCAATGTAAATGCATGTGAATCAATGCATGTGAACCAATGCATGTGAATCAATGCATGTGAATCAATAACTGCATGTGAATCAATAACTCTCTATAAGTACAGCCTCAATACAAGGCTATCAACCACATACAAAATTTCCCAACTCCAATCAATAACATCTTTGCATTCCCCCAAAATACTAACATCAACCATACAAAATGTCTGAAACTTTTACTAAACCATATGCTTGCATCATGACACAAATGCCTTCTCATATTGAGGGTGGCTACGTTGTGTGTAAAAGCTACAAGAAACTCCGTGATACGCTTATTGGAAATGGCTAGTTAATCAAGAAGATGTGGCCAAATTTTCATCGCAGGTACTTTACAGGGGATCTCATTTACGAGTTTGGGATGACGGATGTTGTGACAACCCTCGCGAATGCGGAAATAAAACATAACAAGCATGTGATTTATATAGCGGAAAATACGATGTTTTTGAAACTCTTTACATGCAAGATAGAAATACGAGGAATGTCAAATAATTACAAACAAAATAGAATATACTACAAAGAGACGAAGTCTCTCAAAATGTTATCAATATCAAAGTGATTAGCAAACTAGCTAATAAACGTCTAGAGGTGTTTCATCCAGGGACAACGCCCGCTAGCTCACACCCGAACCCAAAATACCACAAGCAAAAAGCCAATCCAATCAAGCAACCTGTTCATCCATGAAAAACATGAACGCCACAGTCAGTGGGGAGTAACTCCGGTTCTCCCAGCCATATCACATCAAACGTACATAAAAGGAAATACAAAAGTAGAAGCATGCATATATAGATATACATGTGAAATACGATAAGGATAGATAGGCAATTCAATATATAATGATAAGAGCATATGAAGTACAAGTCCGAATCCATCATGTTTAACAAAGACTCGGGGAAGACACTCTTAGGCAACCGAATACGCTCACTAGGGCTTACATCTCACCGTTAGCGGTATAAGTTTGATAAGATTGAGACTCGACAAACAAACCATGCCAATTCATTCAATGATCAATCATATAATCATTCATCCAAACATACCAATACGCTGACGACCTCTCTCACGGTAAATGAAACGCACTAGCACCGTGTACATGGCAAGTATGCTTAAAAGGCATCCAAGGGATAAGACGTTTCCCTTAACGCATACACGATTTAATTCATTTCCTATATGTAGACTAATTTCCTCCCGGTAGGACGACGATAATAATACGGTCCTAGTCTAAACCTGGCCAGACTCTCGGAATAAGACGTGTTCCGATTCGACATGTGGTAAGACGTTCCACATCCAAGACTCGGTCAATCATAGACGTCGAGTACCCCAAATTCGGTCAACCTTCACGAAAGAGGCGGAAAAGAGCACAAGCCTCATAACAAGCGGTACGCTACATGCAAATAACACCACCTCGCAAGTACACAACATTTGACGGCCGGGTCGATCAACGCATAGCGTTCGCCTCCCAACAACATCGTCGTATGCCCACTAACACATGCAATTAAGTAGTAGGATACCTCCCCCTTCCGACATTCCAGCCTTACGAACGTGGAGGTAGCCAAGGGAATGAGAGTACAAAGCACATAACAAAATAGTGCTCAAACCGTAACTTTTGTAAAAACCGACTCAAAGTGGAACATACCAAAAACCGTCACAAGCATGAGAATAGGGCATTATATAAATGTAAATATGATAAATATGAATCAATACATGATACATAAGCATTAGACCAAGTTTAAGAAGCACAATAATAGGAAACATAGATCTTATCTCAGAACAACGAGTTTGGAAACTAACTAAAACAAGGGTCCACTTCAAACGGTCATAACTAGAGTTCTAGATATGCAAATACAGAAATTCCAAGTTGAGGTGATAGCTTATCCTCTTGCGGTTCAAACGGGATGTTACAAGTCCAAAACAAGCAAGTAACAAAGGAGATATGATCATTTTACAAAAAGGGGTCAGTGCAGTAAAACTGCACAAGTCACGACCGTGACTTGTATTTCACGCCCGTGAAGCTCTCTGTTACGCAAGGGTATATGGTCAGCCACTATTTCACGCTCGTGACTTGAGTTTCACGACCGTGACTTGGGTCAAGACAACTCCATTTTGTTCTAAACTCAACCATCATCAACTATTATCATAAATCATCAATTCTCATATCAATTCTCATATTTACTTTCTAACAACTATCAACAATCAATATTCATCATCAACAATCATCAACTAACAACATTTATCATCCATAACAAAAATCCTAAGCTTTCTAATCGTATTCTAAATACGAATTCTAACATAGAGATCATGTAAAACACGTAAATGATATCGAGTAACCCTTCACCGTTACCTTTTCGCGTCTTTAATCGATTTCTAGAAAGTCTCCACCTACAATTAGATAACAAAAGATAAATATTATTCACCTTTAAGAAAGACGGATAAATTGAAAAGCGAGAAAGACGGTAATTTTATTACCAATACGGATAGAGGAAGATGAGAGGGGAAGAATAAGACGAACTTACGTGAATTTGAGCAAGAAACGAGCGAGTTATGACGAATCTAAGCTTGGATGATTATGGAAGCTAGGTTTTGATTTGGGTTTCTTAGTGATGAAGAAATGTTGAGTTGTGAGAATGAAATAGGTTAGGAGTAGTATGAGATGTGTAAGGGAAAAAAGTCAACAAAAGTCAAAGACGACTTAAGACGGGATTCTCATGAAATCTCGCGAAAAATCCAAATACGAACTCGGAAAATTAAATTCCAAATTAAAACTAAAATTCGCTGAAAAGTATCCGTAAAATATTTTTACTATTTAAAATAGGGTACATTTGCGGGTGTTACAATCACCCCACCTTTTAAAAAGTTTCGTCCTCGAAACTTGAGAGTAGAAAATAAAAGTTTCAAGGACAAGAATCGGTTTTCAAAATTAATACGAAAACTTTTATAAGAGAAATATTTATGAAACGAGGTTCATCTCGAAAAGAGTTTAAGGAGAATTTTCATAAGAGCGAAACTCTATTTACGGATCACAAGAATGCTCGTCGCGAACGAGAACTCTAATTATCCAAATCAAAGCAATGTCGAAATAGTGAAATCGAAATTCAAAACAACGTTAGTAAGTGCAGGACTAGGTATCAGACGTCTCCAATAACAAGTGCAAACATCCAACCAACGCAAAATCCAAATATAAAAGCAAAAGAAATCCATTTTCTCCAAAAAGAGGGTACACAAACCATCTTTAGACTTCTTTGAAAAGTTAAACTAGAAATATAATATGGAAATTTGAAGGTTTCATCAAAGATAAAATAAAATAACAGGATATTACACGTACATAGAGCGACTCGCACAATTCACACACAATTTAGGTAACAAAATATATACAAAACACGCAGAAACGAAACAAATCGAACTCTTTGGGATAGGAAGATCAAGATAAAGTCGGCAAGAAGATCTACAAGAATTCGACATCACTAACTCTACTAATAAACCAAATCCTCAAGAGAATGCAATTTACCCAATTTACAACTCATCATTTTCAATCATCAGAAATCCTACAAAAATATTCCAAAATCACGAGATTTCAATCCAATAACCTAATTATTCAGATCCATTTAGTATCCACTAAAGTCCATCGGCACGGTAGACTCCACAACTAACAATCCACATGAAAGATTTATTACGCACTCTAATCTTCGTAGTTTCATCAAACTCTTACTAGAAACCACCAACAAAATATTTATATCTAGGGAAAACATGATCGCTAACAATCACAAGGTAAAGGAGACTTACCATGAAAATCCCTTGATTCACTTTACTTCAAACTCATTATCCTAAATTTACAATGAACTTTCTCATCCTCGAGAGTCAAAACACAATCCACGCAACAAAACATAATTATCTAAGATTCAATTAGCCTCATCCAAAGTCTCACGACAAAGGAAAATCCACAATCCATTATCGGTTATAAGGATTCTTTAATACGCCATAACATCCTTAATTCGATCATTACTACACTCGAAGCCTCAAATATAAATAGTCACATTAGCAAACTATGGTTCCTTAAGAATAAAAGAGAATTACTAATTCGAAACCACAAATGACCAATCACTTGGAAATCAGACAGCCATTCAAATCATTTAGATCATCTAAAACTTAAAATGAATCGATTTTCATGTATGACAAAACTCCTCAAACTTTGGGTACCAACTCAATTACCCTAAAGCAAAGTCTCTTTTAGAATCCACCAATTAGAGACATCTAATTCCCAAATGATATCCCAAGCAACCGATATAATACTCAACAACAACGAATATCATCTCGCTCAACGTGATTCCCAAAATAGCACTACACTAGCAAGCTCAATAAATGAAGCCACCAAGAGAGTACAATACCACCAACAGATTCATCCTAAGGTTTAAATCCCAATCCTATTCATGATCAAAATCAACACGAAGCTAGCTAACAACCTAATCATCTCACCAGAGGAAAGACCATGACACCATGACATTGGAAACGATAGGAGATTTCGAGGGAAACACGAACGCGATAAGATCGGACGAAAATTAGAGGAACGCTAGAGGCAGGGAGCCAAAAGCTAGATATTGGATAGATATAGCTATGAAGGTAGCCAAGCAAAGGAAGAGATAAGAGAAAACAATTTACTAGGAATCGGGCTTAGTAGGAACTTGCATGAAAGGAAATGGAAAGGGATAATGGCACGAGAAAAAGGTTTAAGGTTTAATCCACAAAATTCCCTTTTCAAACTCAGGGCGATAGCAGAGCAAATCATCTCAATAACAAAGGTCTCTTACAAGGGACCCTCGTACCACAAATCATCGGAGTAAGGTACACCTAGTTTTAACAAATCGATTACAACCCAATTCATCCACCCTTTCATATAACACGGATTCCCAATTGCGGAATTACAACTCAAGCATAGTAACATTCTCTCAACTCCATAATTTGACACATTCCCAAAGGTTTCAAAAACCAAAGAATCAGTAAGGAATTCTCCATACTAATCTCTTTTCAACTCCTACGGCCCACAAGGTAGAACACCGAACAAAACGTCATTATCAACATCATATAGCCCACGAGTTCATTATTAACAAATTACAACCTCAAGTCAAACATCATCATTAACGTCCCAAGGTATTTCCATCATAGATCACATCATCGAATCTCGCTCATATCTATAATTCTCAAGTAATATGGTTCAACTTACAACGAAATCTTACTACTTCAAATGAGTCTCCGATACCATAACATAAGATCATATCTTTAAATCCAAGAACTATAGCCAAATGCTTTTCCACCAAGCCTATACTCACAAACACACAATAGGAAACCACAAGACGTCACTTAACCTCAAAAGTATTTCGCACCTCAAGATATCATTCAAAACTTCTTATTTACACCAATTAGACCTATCATAAGCATGGTCTTCAAAACAATACTAAAATTCTAAGTCCAAAAGACTAAATTACTAATGAGTTAAGAAGTCATAGCCAACTCATTCAACCTTACACCATCGAATATCATGAACTATTTACACACAAGTCATGACAAGCATCAAGCATTAAAATCATCAAACTTATCTTACTACCTTTCCTTAGAGTTACAACCAATCATCATTATAGGGTGAATTTAGATCTACACCATTTTCCTCAAATCACAAATTTATTCTAACAATCACTAATATTCCACAAAATTCAAAGTTCTTCCGACCAAGTATAATATATCACAAACAAATGGGTATGGCATCCACAAAAATGTTACAAGCGGAAGGTAAGGATACCAATGGTAAGATGGAGGAACTGTCAAGAGTAATTTCCAAGAGGCAAACAAGTTGGAAGAGAAAGAAGCACCTAGATAGAAGGAAGAGAGCATAATACATTAAGGACGAGAGAATTCATAGATGAGGAAGAAATACACTTCAATTAGGCTTGTAAATCTTCAAATCTTCGGTAGAGGATACTTCTTCTAGGTAACAAAATGATCCACCTTAAGACGGTAGATACAAACAAACATAACATCGCTCAACACAATCAACAAACAAGTTAGAACCTAACAAACATCAAGTACACCAAAGACTACCACCTTAGGTCCTTAAATCTATCCATCTCTCATTTATTATTTCAAGGTCAAGTAATTTAAGTTTAGGGTTCACGTGTGTGCGTCAGGAGCGATAAAGCTGTGATACCAATTGTGACAACCCTCGCGAATGCGCAAATAAAACATAACAAGCATGTGATTTATAGAGCGGAAAATACGATGTATTTGAAACTTTTTACATGCAAGATAGAAATACGAGGAATGTCAAATAATTACAAACAAAATAGAATATACTACAAAGAGACGAAGTCTCTCAAAATGTTATCAATATCAAAGTGATTAGCAAACTAGCTAATAAACGTCTAGAGGTGTTTCATCCAGGGACAACGCCCGCTAGCTCACACCCGAACCCAAAATACCACAAGCAAAAAGCCATCCAATCAAGCAACCTGTTCATCCATGAAAAACATGAACGCCACAGTCAGTGGGGAGTAACTCCGGGTTCTCCCAGCCATATCACATTAAACGTACATAAAAGGAAATACAAAAGTAGAAGCATGCATATATAGATATACATGTGAAATACGATAAGGATAGATAGGCAATTCAATATATAATGATAAGAGCATATGAATACAAATCCGAATCCATCATGTTATACAAAGACTCGGGGAAGACACTCTTAGGCAACCGAATACGCTCACTAGGGCTTACATCTCACCGTTAGCGGTATAAGTTTGATAAGATTGAGACTCGACAAACAAACCATGCCAAGTCATTCAATGATCAATCATATAATCATTCATGTAATCATCCATCCAAACACACCGACACAATGACGACATCTCTCACGGTAAATGAAACGCACTAACACCGTGTACATGGCAAGTATGATTAAAA
>JAIUZE010057924.1:507-31499 GCA_022085475.1 Heliosperma pusillum
CAGCTAAGCCATCTATACTCCAAGTTTCTTTGATAGGTACGAATCTGGCACACTTGGTTAGACGGTCTACAATAACCCAGATGGCATTCTTTCCACTAGAAGTTCTAGGTAAAGCCATCACGAAGTCAATAGAAATAGACTCCCATTTCCACAGAGGAATTTCCAAAGGTTGCAGCAAACCTCCGGGTCTTTGATGTTCAATCTTCACCGTTTGACAAGGAAGACATCTACTAACATACTCCTTTACTTCAATCTTCATCCTAGGCCACCAAAACTGTGATCTCAAATCTTTATACATTTTGTCACCGCCCGGATGAATAGAATAAGGAGAAAGGTGAGCTTCATCAAGTATTCTCTTCCTCAACTCGGCACTTCTCGGAACATACATTCGACCATGGTAACGAAGGTAGCCATCATTATCCACCAAACAATCCTTAGCTTGCCCAAGTAATATTTTTGCTCGAATGGCGATGAAAGTAGCATCCTCCGGTAAATAAGTACGAACCTCACGATAAAAATCAGGTTCCGCGGTCAAAGCACCAAGATAATCAAATCCTTTCCCAACGAACTGTATCTCCAGCTTCTGAAATTCGGTTACTAGTTCATCGGGTAAAGTACCAAGAGCATTTAATGAATGACTAGTCTTTCTACTCAAAGCATCTGCCACAACATTTGCTTTTCCCTCGTGATACATCAACTCAGCATCATAATCATTCACCAACTCTAACCATCTTCTCTGCCTCATGTTCAATTCCTTCTGAGTAAAAATGCACCTCAAGCTCTTATGATCGGTGTAAATTCGATGAACCCCAATAAGATAGTGTCTCCAAGTTTTCAAAGCATGTACCACAGCTGCTAACTCAAGATCATGAGTCGGGTAGTTCACTTCATGAACCCTGAGTTGTCGAGAAGCATACGCAATGACTTTTCTATTCTGCATCAAGACACATCCCAACCCATGCTTTGAAGCATCACAATATACATCATAATCAGCTTCATCATCTGGTAAAGTTAAAACCGGTGCGGTAGTCAATCTCTTCTTTAATTCCAAGAAGGCAATTTCACATTCATCGGTCCAAACATACTTTGCTTCCTTCTTTAGCAATTGAGTCATCGGTCTTGCTAATTTGGAGAAATCTTTCACAAACCGACGATAATAACCCGCTAAACCAAGGAAACTCCGAATCTCGGACACATTTTTTCGGACTTTTCCAATCCACACTCTGGCCACAATCAATTTTTCAGCTATGATCGACCATAACACGTCTTGGAAATGCAATGACTCAAGGAAGGTACCTCGGGCAACCAGAATTCACATTTGATAACTTAGCATACCACTTTGGCTCGAGAACACCCAAAATGGTTCGAAGATGAATAGCATGTTCTTCCGTAGATTTTGAAAAGATCAGAATGTCATCAATGAATACCACCACACATTTATCAAGATACTCCCGGAAGGTACGATTCATCTGATCCATGAATATAGCTGGAGCGTTAGTCAAACCGAATGGCATCGACATTGAATTCGAAATGACCATACCTCGAGCTAAAAGCAGTCTTGGGCATATCTGCGTCCCGAACGGGAATTTGATGATAACCCGATCTAAGATCAATTTTTGAGAAAGTAGAAGCACCCCGTAACTGGTCAAAGAGATCATTAATACGAGGAAGAGGATATTTGTTTTTGATGGTGACACGGTTCAACTCACGATAATCAATGCACATCCGCATAGAACCGTCTTTCTTCTTGACAAATAGTACGGGCGCACCCCAAGGAGAAGCACTAGGCCTAATGAAGCCTTTCTCAATCAAGTCATCAAGTTGGATTCTCAACTCTTTCAACTCGGAAGGAGCCATACGATAAGGAGCTTTAGCAATTGGTCTAGTTCCAGGAACTAGATCAATGGAAAATTCAACATCTCTTTCCGGAGGAATCCCGGGTAATTCATCGGGAAATACATCTGGATATTCACAAACAATAGGAACATCCTTTAAAGAAGGAAGAGAAGAATCAGAAGTAGTCACTACACATAGAAATGCTTGATGACCCTTCTTCAAAACGTTCATCATTTTCATAGCTGAGATTAACTTCACACTAGCTTGCTTTCTAACTCCTTGATAAGATATACGAGTACCCAAAGGACTTTTAAGAATAATCTTTTGATCCCGGCACTCGAATCGAGCATGATAAGTAGATAACCAATCCATGCCCAGAATAATATCAAACTCTTCAAGAGGAAACCGAAGAAGATTTGCCGGAAAAGTAGAACCATTTATTGCTATTGGAACGTCCGAATGAAGATAAGAGCATGAAAATACATCTCCGGACGGTAAAGATATTGGAGTACTTTCCCCAACTGAAGCTTTGATAGGTAGTTTATCGGATAATCTCATTGAAATAAAAGACAAGGAAGCTCCCGTATCAAATAAAATTAAACACGGAAATTCATAAATTGAGAACATACCCGTCACTATGTCAGGTTGAGCATCGGCCTCAGCTCGGCTCATGATAAAAATCCGACCCTTAGGTCTCCCAGAAATAACTGGTGTAGAAACCGTCTTCTTCTTATCAGGACACTCATTATACCTGTGTCCCGGCTTCTGACAGTTAAAGCATACAAGTGGCTTGTTGAAACAGCCAACACCCGGATGCATAGGCATCTTGCACCGAAAGCAGACACGACCCTTAAGATCGTTGTTGTTGCTCGGGCAAAATGGACGGTTTGTCGGAGCTGCTTGTCCACTCTGAAAATTCCTCCTCTTGTTTGAGAAAGAAGGAGAAAAGGAAGGTCGGGAAGTAGGATATAAAGGTCTCTTGCCATAAGAATTAGGAGCAATATAAGAAGTACGAGCCTCTTCGGCAATCTCCCGAATAGAACTCTCCGCCCATAAAGCATCATTATAAATAGAGACGAAAGAAGTAGACCCCCTACTAATCTTCCCCTTCACCTGAGGAGATAGCTTTCCTAAGTAAAAGAAAGCTTTGTCTTCCTCCCTCGAAATAAGTCGAGTGGCATAATGAGCCAACTCATTAAACTTGGTTGTGAACGCTTGAACCGAAAGAACCCCCTGTTTAAAATCCATAAACTCCTTCAGCTTCTGCTGCCTCAACTCATCCGGGTAAAACCTCGCCTCCAATAGTTCACGGAATCGAGTCCACCCGAAATTAGGCCCCAACTTAGCAGTAGGACCAGAAAGAGTCCACCACTGATCGGCTTCCTTCACTAAGAAGTGGGAAGCAAGACGGACCTTATCCTCTTCAAGGACATCATACAGAGAAAAATTCTTCTCCATTTCACGTACCCACCCCGAAAGCTGAATGGGATCTACCTCACCACCGTAGGTTTTGGCTTGGCTCCTAGATAGTTGGGAAGCAACCCATGAACAACTTCCGTGTCTCTCACGGTCGGGAATAGGATTAGGAATAGGATTTGCTTGTTGATTTTGCTGATTTTGCTGGTTTTGAATAATAACAGTAAGAGCTGCTAAGATCGTGTTGTCAATTCTCGGAGGCATCTTGTAAAAAGAAAACACATATTAGTACTTATCATATAGCAAGCACAAAGAGACTACAACATAATCCTAATCTACCCATCCTACCATTCTATCTCACGGTTTATTATTTTATTAAGGTCAAGTTATTTATGCAAGGGTACACAAACGTGCGTCGGGAGCAAAATAGCTCTGATACCAACTGTGACACCCTCAAATTTGCGGAAAGAAAAAAAATAATTTAACTAAATAAAAGATGATAATACATAACAAAGGTGTCTTAAATAAAAAGGTTCATAACAAAAAGAAAATAATATTATACAAAAGAAATATCCAAAACGGGAGACATGTTTCCCGTATAAATACGGAAATAAAAGAGTGTATAATCATATACAATCCTAAGAACCGAATATAGGTCCAAGGTAAATACTTCGCTCGCTAGCTCGTCAATGTACCCAATGTATGCATCACAAACCTGCCAACCGCATTAAATATAAACACGGAAGCCACAGTCAGTGGGGAGTAACTCCGAGTTCTCCCCGCCACGAAATGTCGAGTTTAATTAAACATGAATAACATAAAAGCAATGTATATGGAAAATACAAAACCTTAACAAATATGATATGCTTTTCATGTTATGAACAAATAACTAACATATAACCTAGCATATGAAAGCTATCATGTGAAACTGTTATTAATCTATAACACGAGGTAGGGAAGCTGGTATGCTAGCTCAGAGGTTCCTCTTTGAAACATGGCCGTGATACACTCAAACCCTAATCTAACATAATATCATGTGAATCAGTTAACAACCGTTAATCCAAACTCTATCAACCTTAGCCGGCTTGCATCTCACCTTCTAAGATTCATAGAATCATACAAACATGAAAGACCAATACGTCTATAAACAGGCATAAGTTCTTAGGACAGTCAATAGTCGACTTCTGTAACTCGAAGCTATACCACAAGGTAGGAAAACATCCTAGTCCTAGACTGATCAGACCTAGCGACAACAGCTATTCCATTCCCCGTCTCATGACAAAACAGTACACAAGAATCTCTACTAGGCGACCCCCTAGACAGAGTTGGCTAGTACTTAAGCTGGCTCCAATCCCAAAGTGGATTAGGCAGCCATGCCCCGGCTTGGATATAAACCCACCAAGCCGAGACACAAAAGCTATCAAGCGGTAAACTCCATATGCTCGTTAAAGATAGTACGGCGTATCAATGTCATGGTCCAAGATACTCATTTAGAATTAGAATGGTCAAGACGCCATATACTCATAATTCTCTATGGGTACTTAGTCAACACGACAAATATCATACAATCAAACAGTCACGGGAAAAACTTCCTATCATGTGACTAATTGCATATAAATCATATTCAAATATCATATCGCCTCATATCTACTAAGGCTAATTCATTAATTAAATACAACCTTACTTGAAGACAAATCCCCGACCCGAGTCCCGCGACGGGTCATCAGTCAAAACGGGGCTGACTAGATCTTAGTTTGACCAAACCCGTTTGGTCAAACCGGCTAGAAACAGAGTCTTTACCAATTAGACTTGAACATAAAAATCATCATATTCATTACATGTTTATTTTATTAAAACTTCTAACATGTGAAATATTAAATCTTACGAAAAACCCGCTTGACTTAAAGGATATTAAATTTAACTATAATCTCGTATTATAATTTCTAACATGTGAGAAATAATAATTTTATGAAAAACCTTTTTAATTAAATATTTTACTTATTAACATTTCCCACTTGCTAAATATTACAAAACACGATAAAATGGCAATAACTCAAAAACCGTCACAAGTCCAACAAAGTGACTCATGGGGTGATTTTGGGCCGGACCTAACATGGGCCTGGACTAGGCCCACGGGCTGTTTTGGGCTGTTTTGGACTGTTTTGATCGACTTTACTAAAAACCGTTTCCTAATATTTCCCGCATGCTTAACATATTTAAAACCCATCAAAACAACAACAAAACAAACAAGTATCGACACAACTCCCAAGGACCATCCCCGGACCAAATCCAGACCGGGCTGGACCGGCCTGAACCGGGCCTGAACCGGCCGGTTTGGGCTGGTTTTTCCGGCCAACTTATTCGGCCACCACCACTAGTCACACCAAATTATTTCTAACATGTTTTAATTAATCAACAAGCATTTTAACATCCAATTCAACCATCATTCATACAAAAATCATGGTTATAAATAAATCATACAAATATGTCAAGAACACTAACATATTAAAAATTCCATACAACATCTAAATCATACTACTTATCATGTTACAACTAAAAAATCATAAGTAACAATAATATGAACTAAAACCAAAGATTTGTGACATTAATTCGTCGAGTAAATCGGAATTGTTACCTTAGCTAGCAAAATCAAGTAGCACCAAAAAAATAAGAACTAAGAAAATAAGAAACCCGTCTTCTAATCTTCTCCTAAAATATACGAGTCACCAAACTCGTCTTCAAAATCTTCCCCTATAAGAAATGACAAGAAAAATATTTGTTAGAATTAAAACTTGATTTTCCATAATTAAAGTGTTGAAAACGATTTTGTCGGAATTGAAAATAAACCGTTCTTGAAGATGGAGAGCAAAGAGGAGATTCTAGAAATATAAGTTAGGACGGATTTGAATAAGAAATGAAGGTTTTGTGAAGATTTTGCTCAAGAACGACGAAGAACGATGAAGAACGACGAAGAACGATGAAGAACGATTAAAGAAAGTGTTAATTTGATCTTAAGTTGATTTAGTGTAAAATGGAAAGATAGTTGGTGAGTAAGTGTGGTGTGAGTGCCGTGTAATATAGAGGAAAATAATGAGTCGGGTTTTGAAATTGTTGTTACGGAATTGACTCGGGTTTTATAATTAATTAAGGTAATTAATTAAATATAATTAGATATTAAGTTAATTAAACCAAATATCTAGATATTATGTTGTTGTAATGAAAAATAAAGAAAATATCTAGTCCTATTAGAGGAGAGGGAGCCGTGAGATTGAAGAAGAATCGGGTCTGTTTTTGTAAACGATTTGCGTAATTTTCGTTGACGGATCGATAAAGTTATAAATATCTAAGATATTATTATTAGTTTAATAAAAAGAATGAAAATATCCTAAAGTGAGTGGAAAAAGATGACATGGGCGTGTGACTCATGCCAAAGTCGGGTTTCGGGTTTGTTTCGGGATTTACGATGACTCGGGAATAGTTAAATGATGCTCGGGTTTAAATCGTAAAACCTTCTCTTTAATTCCGAATAAATTCAAAATAATTATATTAAATTATCAAAAATCCTAATAAATCTTAATAAAAATAAATTAAAAATATTATTTTTTTAAATAAAATTTCGGTCTTCAAAATTACAAGGCGAGTCGGAAAAAGTCAACGAAAGTCAAAGTTGACTTAAAAACGGGATTCCCATGGAATCTCTCAAAAATTCCAAATACGAACTCGGAATTTCAAAATTCAACTGGAAACAATAAATTCCACTTTAAAACTTAAACAGGCTGAAAAGTATCCTTAAGATATTTTACTGGACAAATTGGGTACTTTTCGGGTTGTTACAGTAAGAATGATGTGTTCATTACAATCATAGATCAGATGGTCTAGCAGGCTTTTAGGCAATTTACTAGGTCTTAATCCACCATGTCATTATTTGTCTATTCAATTCTCGTATCTCTACCTTGGAAAGGAATTCCATACTAGTCAATGATTTTGATCAGGAATCGTCAACTATCGTTAAAGTCTAAACATGCATAGACACAATGTTTTGAAAGCACAATTTCTTTTATCCAATTATCATCTTTTAATCAATCTAACATGGCTACCCTACACCCTACAAAGGTGACTACTCACTCATGATAATGTTTATGTCTAAGATGATATTAACAATGAAAACTAGGATAGACATGTTTAGTTGGTTTTTGACAATATTTTAAGACTCTGTATGTGGCGATAATAACGACGCTATTTGACAATCTAAGAAATGAAATTACGATTATAACAACATGAAAATGAATTTAAGACAACATGAATGGAAAATAACAATCAAATAAGAAACATAAAGAACATTAAACAAAGGATAAATTAGGAATACCTAGGTGACGATCAACAATGAAAGCGATAACAATAATAGAAATTCCTCGCATAGAATAATCGCTCCTTGAATTACAACTCTTGAACCCAACAAAGTAGATTACAAAGATTGAAATTCTTATTGATCAAAACTAAAGTTTTGATATGAAATGGACAGAAATAAAACTAAGAACTAAAGACAAAAGAAGAAAATAATCTAAACTAGAAAGACTAAACTAAAGAGAAAATGTAAGAAAAGAAGAGATGTTGTGTAGATTGTGTTATGAGAGATGTGTTGTGAGTTGTGTTGAGAAAGGGGCTGGAGCATCTATATATAGCATTAGGGTTTCGTGGAGAAGGGGTCGAGCATTAAACATATAAGACAAAAATAGGAAGTTAAGGCATCTTGCTCGAAGCAGCACACTTACCCAATCGGGTACACACTTACCCGATCGGGTAAGTTGTCATCTAGAAGCGGTTGACTAACGTTTCATCTTCCTTTGCTTTGACTTGACTTCCATCATCCCCCTTGACCTCTTCAATTGGGTTTGTTGATAGGGTTTGATGTAGAGCGATGAATTCTTTCGCCTAATTGATTGATCTTCCGACAACTGCGACATCGTCTTTACTTCTTCTCTCTTTTGAATTAGTGAACCTTCTTGAAATGCCTTTGATATGGTCAAGCTTGCTTTTTCAAATCGTCGGGTTCTAGGCAAATGCTCGGAAATATAGAAAAAAGGCGTAGAAACGTCACTTTCCCTACAAAACAGGTTAGAACACAGGAATTCGCCTAGAAGACGATATTAGCTCATAAAATGGCTTAACAAAGCACAAATGACATACAAAACCGAGCTAAATTGGGGGTTAAAATCATACAAATATTCACTTATCACCAAATACTCGACTACATCAATGTGTCATGTCTAAAAACCCAGTTGAAACTAGACTAGTCATCAACGATACTCCCTTTCATCCCACGCATGCTCAACCAATACATGTTAAACTCCTGATCTCCATTCCCTAATGGATCACAACAGTTTTGAAAACATAAACGTGGTCAATACCATCATATATCAATCAACGCTAACCAAACAACAACAATAATCGCAAGGTAACCATGTAACTTGTAGCTAGTAGCCAATATCATCTCCAAACTCCAGTAACCGAGTTCCTGCCGAAGCGGTCACCCCTGCCAGTATCAGACTGCAGATCTGAAAGTCGTTCCACCTACGATGCCGGAACACTAAATTGCAAATCCCCCTTGTGGCGGGAGAGCCACGAGAGTCGAACTCGGGGTGTGGTACCGTCTCCCATGGAGGACCAATATAGAACCAGTAACCAATCACAATCACAAGTAACATCATCATCCTCATCATCATAATTTCATCATCAACAATCAACATCAATCACAATCATCATCAATCAATTTATAAAGGTATTAAGTAGGTAAACCAGATCTCAAAGTAAATCCCGCAACTAAGCAAGCACAATAAAAAATCCTCTATCAACAAGTAATAATTGTAATTCAAAACCGCTCAAAAAACACGCCAGACCGATGCACTCGGTCGAGCGCACAAAGCACTCGATGGAGTACACTGCCCTCGGTCGAGTACTCACCATACTCGGCCGAGTGCCACACAGATATAAGACTGCCTAAGCGAGAAACTTGACTACTCAGCCAGATGACCCCTACTAGGTCGAGTACAAACACTCACTCGATCGAGTGACCACTACTCGACCGAGTACAAGACCATTTTCAATACGGAGTATTACAGTTTTCCCTCCTTAAGAACAAACTTCGTCCTCGAAGTTGACAACTCAATACTTAACAAAATTACACATGATCGCAACAAAAAGCACCCAACATGATACCACCAACATAACCATAAATAAGACGACATTAAACTACTGCCAATACCAACTAATCCAAAACCATTATCAACGAAACCATGAAAAAATAGCGCGATTGTCTCCTACCTCCCTTAAAAGAGTAAGGTTACTTCCCCGTAACCAAACATACCTGTTCAAAAAGATGTGGATACCTCTCCCTCATAAAATCTTCGGCCTCCCAAGTCGCTTCTTCCATGTTATGGTTAGACCATAACACTTTAAGCAAAGTTGTCTCCTCATTTCTTATCTTGAATACCTTGTGATCCAATATTTTCTTTGGCACCTCGGCATAGGTAAGTGCTTCATCCAACTCAATCAACTCTACGTCTAGCACATGGGACGGGTCACTAACAAAACTCCGTAACTTTGATACATGGAATACATTGTGCACCCGATCAAGAGCAGGTGGTAAGGCTAATCAGTATGCCACCTAGCCAATCCAATCCATGATTTCATAAGGGTCAATAAATTTCTGGCTTAGCTTGCCCCTTTTCCTAAATATCACCACTCCCCGCATAGGTAATGCTTTCGGAAGAACCTTATCCCCTACTTGAAAATCAATATCTCGGCGAAGTAGATCTGCATAACTCTTACGTCGTTCCTGCGTTGCTCTCATCTTCTGGCGGATCAAGTTAACTTGTTCAATCATATCCTGGATCATCTGTGGTCCTAAATCCGTAGCATATCCTCCAAGGTCTTGATCGTCCTCTCAGTCTGACCATCCGTAGCAAGATGAATTGATGTACTCATTTTCAAGGTTGTCCCCATCATCTCGTGCAACTCTTGCGAATCGCGCATCTTTATCTGACACAATATCTTTTGGGACCCCATGTAGTTTTACCACATTCTTCCTATAAGCCGATGGTAACTCAATTTTGTTCCACGTATTCTTCATAGAAAGGAAATGAGCTGACTTGGTTAATCGATCCACGATCACTTGAATTATATTGTTAGCTCTCTGCGGCCTCAGAAGTCGCACCACAAAATTCGTAGATATCAACTCCCATTTCCATTCCGGATTATCAAGACACTGGATCTTACCCTGCGGTCCCCGGTGCTCCCCCTTAACGCGTTGACACGTCAAACTTCTCCTCACAAAATTTGCCACCTCTTTCTTCATCCCCGGTCACCAGAATGTCTTTTTAAAATCCTTGTATAACTTATCCCCACTCGTACGTACCGAATAGGGAGTGTAATGAGCCTCTGTCATAATCAATTTTCTTAGCTCAGCATTGTTAGGCACACACCATCGTCCCTCAAAACGAACACTACCATCTGAATGAATGGAAAATATATGAGTAGTACCTTACTCTACCCCTTTCTTCCACAATTGATTATTCGGGTCAAGTAATTGCTTGCTTCGGATATCATCATACAATTTTGGCTCACTTGTCAAATCACATGTAAATTCCCCTTTTCGAATTATATTTATCCCCATATTTGCTACATCATCCCTCAACCGCATCAAGGACATAGTTGTGTGTAAAGAATGCAAACTTTTCCTACTTAATGTGTGACAGCCCGCGATTTTGCAATAAAGTAAACACATATATTTGCAGCAGAAAACACGAGATTTTAAACTTTTTTAAAGGCAACACCGCAAATGTTATAAAACCAGATCTTACTTAAAAAATCATTTATACAAATTGTAACTTAAATAAATACAAGAGATCCCGATCCCTCGATAAAAACAAAAATAAGATAATATAAACTACAACGCTAAGGTTGAATTGCTGTAAGTACAACGCTCGCTAGCTCACTTATCAAAACGCAATGCAACACCATCCTGTAACCTGTTCATTCATGAAAGATGAATAACACAGTCAGTGGGGAGTAACTCGAGGTTCTCCCAGCCATATCACACTAAAACAAACATAATTAGAGCATGTAAACGTACATCATCATACGTATACAAGTATTATACCGGCCGATTACAACGATAACATTTCATAAAAATAGTATAAGCATATGAAGAGTAACAATAACGATATGATCATCTTATAATTAACACTAAGGAAGATTCACCTGGGCAACTATATCACTACTAACGGCTTGCATCTCACCATTAGTAACCATATATTCTAAACGGTTGGGGATATGACCCACAAGACAATACACGACATTTAAACATCCATATACACCCAACAAAGCATCATGTAATACAAACACATTCTCATGATAAATGACACAAACTAGCATATGTATTTTTCAAGATAGATCATTGTAAGTCCACAAGATAAACGTTTCCCTGAACCATATACAATAAACATTTCATATACTAATGACCAAAACGAAAAAATCCGCGGGATAAACGTTTTTCTGAACCGTATACAATAAACATTTCGTATACTCAAGACTCTAATCCTCCCAATAGAACGGCGATAATATAATGTCGTCCTAGTCTAAACCTAGCCCATACTCTCGGAATAAACATATTGCGATTTGACATGCGATCAACGTTTTGCATCCAAGACTCAATCCTCCGGCTAAATCACACGGAACCGAGTACCCCAAATTCGGCTAAACCACACGAAAGAGGAGAAAAGAGTTCAAGCACCTCTTCCGGCTAAACCACAGGTAAGATGGGGTCTAGAATACACAAGAAAGTACTCTATATGCAATGACACCACATCGCAATAATACAACATTTGACCGTCAAGGCGATCAACCCTAAGCGTTCGCCTCCCAACAACATCGTCATATTCCCAGTAACATATGCATAAGCACGAGAGAATGTACCCCTACCGCTCCGACATAGATCTAACGAATTTAAGGGTACACACGGAAAATGAGAGCTCAATATAATCCAACAACCGAGACTCAACCGATTACTCAAGGCATAAATAACTTAAATGAGCTAAACCTCCAAAACCGTCACGACCCATGCGGATAACTCATGTAAAGTACAATATACTCCTTATATAAATTTTCCAGGTCATTCCATAAGGTTATAACGAAAAAAACTATAAGAAAACCGTAACATATGAATTTATATAAAAAAAGCATAAAGAGGGATTCAGGATGTTGTTAGCCGGTCAGCTAGACTGGCTAGTCAGCTGGCTAAGAATCAAAGCTACCAAGAACTTCACCATTTCGATACATGAGGTTCTTAGCCGGTCTGCTAGACAGGCGGCCGATTGGCCGGCTAAGAACCAAGCACACAACAAAATCACATGGAATTAGGGGTCTCTATCCGGTCAGCCGGCTGGGAGACTGCCTCACTCCGGTTTTCACACAAAAACGACAAAGGAGGGTTCCCTGCTGGGAGCCTGGCTAGGAGCCACGACACCAAAATTGCACCAATTCGATACAGCAGGATCTTAGACGATCCGCAAGACCAGTGACCACTCAGCTGGCTAAAAGCCACTGTATCCGTCTTTCGCCAGTTTTCCAACTTAACAACTCCAAAACTCAAACCCATTTACAAATATAAACATAAATCATCGCGTATTATCATTCCACACAATATTTGTGTATCAACACATCCAACAAACATGAATTAAACTGTCATTAGCGTCTTTAAAGCATTTTCATACAATTAAGAGGAGAGTTAGTACAACAAACACTAACTTTCACCATAAGAAAATAAATGTACATAATTCAACACTTTCAACATGTGAGAACATAAATTCTTATCAATAGCTAATAAAAAATTCGTCTTTCTGATATATACTACTCTAAAACACATAGAAAACACATAAAAATGTGATATCGAGTAACCCATCTAGATTACCTTATTTTGCGTCTTCAAACCTTTCCATAAATCAAGATATAGTTTTCAACCGGGTCCCCTAAGTCTCTACCTAACATTATCATACAAAAAGATAAAAGATTTCTCATACTAGAGAAAAACAGAAGATTTGAATAAGTGAGAACGGTGAAAACTTTCTTACTTTGAAAGATAGAGAAAGGTCATGAGAGGATTCCGAAATATCAAACGGATCTAGATTTGGTTAAGAAATGAAGGTTTTATGAGTGTTTTAATGGAGGAATTTAAGGTGAGTTTTAATGGTGGAAATTTCAGATTTTAGAGGGAGAAAGGAGGAGATGATATCTGGAAAAAATAATGAGGATAGAAACGCTAGAAAATTAAGGTTTGGTGCCTAATGAGAGGTTCATAGGTTTCCTTCGGCCCAATAACAATGTGGATCCGTTTCCACTAGAAGTCCGCGTAGAATCCATTCCGGACTCCTAACGGTCAATTAAGAAACGGTTTTGTCTCAACTAGAATAAAAATGCGATTCTCATCAAACTAAAAGCTAATAATAATAAATTAGAAAATTAAAGTATTTTTAAAAAGAGGATTGAAGAGGAAGCAAGGAGGACTCGTTCAATCAATGATATGACTGGAATCCATGTGCTTAATCTTGATGAAGATGTTAATCCACCAGATAATGAAGGATGGTTTCTCAGGAATGGAGGGAAAAATATTCCGGTGATGGAGACAATTGTTGAAGATAAAATATTACCTGATTTGATGCAATTTACGACTCATGAGATTACACAAGAGGTAGTTTTATGGAACAATTATGTTTATTGTTATATCCTAGGTGCTAATCCCCCAATAGAAGTTATTGAAGGATATCTTTATAGAGTTTTGGGAATGTTTGGTATTGATAGAGTCTATTTCTTGATAATGACATATTTTTAGTGAGATTTTCTAATCCTGATAATAGAACAACGTTCTTGGAGTCTGGTTATTATTTGTTTGATCTTAAGCCAGGGATTATTAAACCATGGTCTGTACGTGGAAGTTGACTTGGTTAACGAGAAGGTAAGGACTGTTGATGCGTGTCGTTATACACCAAAAATAAAAGCTTAAGTCTACTAACTAAGAAGATAGCGGAAGTATGGTCGATCTCCACAGGGAAAAAATTAATTAACTGAAATCTAAATCTGCCAGTCACAATTTAGGGGGTTTTGAAATGGTTTTAAACTAAACTAAACAAGATTACAGGAAGAGAAATAAAGGTAGAAATTAATATGAAATAAATCAGATAAAAGAGAAATATGCTAGGATTCGGTCCACTGCAATATCGGCATCTACGGGTCAACTAAGTCAGTCAATCTATCAATGAGAACGGCAATGGTTTTCTCCTCTCGGTCTCAAACCACCCTAGGGATTTTCCTAATTAACTCTCGTCCTCTTAGGAGTCACATATCAATTCTAAGCAAGCCTTCCCTTCCAATCTCTCGATCCAGGTCGGGGTTAACTATATAGCCAGTCTCCTGCGTGCACTCATTCGACTAACCTCAATTAAATTGCTTAGATCGATTCTCATATTCAAGACTAACTAAAATAATCTATCCTAACATGCCTCTACTACAGTTTTCCTCATCCTAACATACAAGGGAATTAGCTACTCATGCTATTAACGATGCTAATAAAGACGATTGAACATATGACATTAGACATAATAAAATCGTAATTAACAAGCATGAACAGTAATAACGCAGCAGTCAAGAAGAGTAAACAGTAATTAAAACAAAGGTTAAGAATAAAAGAGAGAAAAGAGTTTACAATCATAGCAATCCGGCGTAAAGAACAATCCACGTCGATAAATCCGAATGTAAACTAAAGATTAAAAAGTTCAGAAACTAATGTTTAATGCTAAGTGGTGAATGATAACCTAATGACGAAAATAAGAGTCTTATATAATGCATAACACGACTCTAAACCCTAATTAGACTGCGGACTTAAGGCCCGTGATAGGATCCACTCGATCGAGGGAAAATACCCTTCGATCGAGGTCTTTATTCTAGGAAATCAGTCGATCGAGTACTTATTCTACTCGATCAAGCAACTCTTCAGCGGCAACCACTCGATCGAGCACAGGATAGCTCGATCGAGCAACTCTTCACTTCAACTCTTCTCGATCGATCAATTATAAAGTCGATCGAGGTCTTCTCGCTTTTCATGCAGTGTTGGACATGGCTTTGGACTTGATTGCGAGCGGTTTCACGCTTCCCCATGCAAGAGCTTTTGTTCCGTTCCTTCCATTCTACTAAATGCATGCAAAGTGGACTGTTTTGGCTCGGTTTCCGCTACTACGCAGCTTGTACCTACAAAATAGTAATGAAAGTACAAAGTAGCCAAATAGGGGCATATAGTGATATAATATCACCTAAATGACATAGAAATGCGTGCATAAATGGACTAAAAAGTCTATATAAAATACACGCATCAAACTTCCCCAAACCAAACCTTTGCTTGTCCTCAAGCAAACTAAATGCAGCTATATGGAACAAAATAAACCTAAGGGAATGGAGTAAGTCTCAGAGCTAGCCACAAGTCAATGCTAAACCGTTCAATGCACTCATTCAATCGCTACAAAGCTTAATACGAAAGTGAACGAATTTATACAATCTTGGAAATAAATTATACTTTCGACCTTGCAAGACTCAACCAAATTCGGACTCTCACGGGTCACTCTTCTCTCAACAAGCAAATGGTAAGTAAATATGTATAAGAGAGAGAGAATAAAATATAGTCACTCACCTAGACTACGACCGACACAACATGCATTGCTAACTAATATGAAAGATGATTCAAGCACCGTACACACGCATAACCACCGTTCAAGGACAATCACGTGCCGAACATTTGCAAAAATATGGATATGTGAGGTTAATTGGTAAGAAGGGGCAAAATAATTAATGGAAATGTGAAGGTAAATAGCCAAGCTAGTTCCTAACAAGACCGCAATAGAACTCGTTCCATCTTCCAACTATCAAAAATTAAGCTCGATGCCTTAACAAATCTAGGCATATACAACACAAATCCCGTAAAGCACCTCGACAAATAATAATAAGCACAGGAGGTGTAAACAACAAAAACTTCAGCCAAATATGTTTCTCATCATATTTTTTCTTTTTTTCATTTTTTTCTTTTCTTTTCTTTTCTTTCTTCGCTGATCGGGGGAAAACCTCTCGATCAAGTGGATAAAGTCACTCGATCGAGGCAACAATTAACAGCATCTGCTCGATCGAGCTACAATCTGCTCGATCGAGGCACTATTCAACACTTCTCTTCTTTTTCTCACAAAAAATCCACTCCAATCAATGAAAACGAGCCAAAACATGACACAACGGTATAATATACCTCGACTACTAAACTAGCTTGGCAAAGGTAGGCTCAGTTTAGGATATAGTTAAGGGCAACAGGCAGATATGGCTTTATGTGGAGTTAATGGGGTAAAATGAGGTAAAGGGAGATGCAAATATTCTCAAAACACGTAATATCGACCACAAACCCAATGCGTGCAGGCAATAAGAAATCAAAGTTCATATACAAGCAAATGACACAAGATGTGGGGAGTAACTACTCTCATTACTAGATGAACTGGTCATAGATGTCACCAGTTATAGGCTCTAAAACTCAGAAAATATAAGTAGTTTGCCAAAATGTTGAGTCAAGTCTAATAATCAAATTTAAATTCCAATACAAAATTCAATAGTTCACTACTTCGATTTTACTAAGTCAAGAACGGTGGAAGGAATAACATAAAATAGACTTGTAGTGTAATTTCATCATGAACAAGACTCCAATCCGACTCGACTATATGGAAAAATAAACGTGATATTTTTGATTTTTTTCAAATTTTTTCTAATTAACATGAATTGTAAACGTGAATGCAATACAAATGCAAATGCAGACGCAAAAGGATGTAAAACACCTCCCCAAACCAAAACAGACAATGTCCTCATTGGCTATAGCACAACAACATATAAGGGAAAGGAAAAAAACAACCTAATTCATGTTCCTAAGGGAAGAAATATATACAAAGAATGGAAAACACAAAAGGAACGGAAAAACTCACAAAACAAAGCTTCCCCAAACCAGCATCAAACTAGGGGTCGATCGAGTAGAAATTCCGCTCGACCGAGAACCTTTTCAAACATGACTGCTCGATCGAGTAGCTCTTCTTTACTCGATCGAGCACTTTCTTGATTGCACAGCCGACGACTTTGAGCAGTTGATTTACACTTCGTTTTCCTGCAAAAACGATGCAAGACGATACCCAAAAAAACCAAAAAAAAAAATGTCTAACAGGAAAAGTAAATTGTTTATCTAAACTACGGATTATTGCGTAACGTCTAATCTAAATAAATAGTCTAATTGTCTAACGAAAACGCAATAAATTGTTTTTACAAGTTGCACGAGGTTGCAAACCCGGCTAGTAACCAAATAGTTTCATGACAAGACCACCGTCAGGCCTTTGACTTGCGGAAGTACCCTCAGCTGTGGTAATTTTTGACTTCTTCTTCCACACATGCGGTCTTTTCTGGGAGTCTAGCTCCACTTCTGAATCACTCGAACATGTGTGAACTCCTTTCATCTTCGCTGGTACGATAATCTCAACAGTCGAAGATGGAATCAGCTCATCCAACCCTCTCTTTCTGCGTAAGAAGGTTCTTTCAGGCTCTGAATCATCTTTCACTAACTCGAGCCCTTTGGGACCTGCGCATACACAACTATAGAGAGAAAGGATAAGAACAGTCTTAAGGAATTAGAAATTCCTTAAGATGAAACAGAAATAAATAAAAGAAAATTAAATTGCCTCCCCGGCAACGGCGCCAAAATTTAATGTGTGTCGTTATACACCAAAAATAAAAGCCTAAGTCTACTAACTAAGAAGATAGCGGAAGTAGGGTCGATCTCCACAGGGAGGAAATTAATTAACAGAAATCTAAATCTGCCAGTCACAATCTAGGGGGTTTTGAAATGGTTTTAAACTAAACTAAACAAGATTAAAGGAAGAGAAATAAAGGTAGAAATTAATATGAAATAAATCAGATAAAAGAGAAATATGCTAGAATTCGGTCCACTGCAATATCGGCATCTACGGGTCAACTAAGTCAGCCAATCTATCATTGAGAAGGGCAATGGTTTTCTCCTCTTGGTCTCAAACCACCCTAGGGATTTTCCTAATTAACTCTCGTCCTCTTAGGAGTCACCTATCAATTCTAAGCAAGCCTTCCCTTCCAATCTCTCGATCCAGGTCGGAGTTAACTATATAGCCAGTCTATTGCGTGCACTCATTCGACTAACCTCAATTAAATTGCTTAGATCGATTCTCATATTCAAGACTAACTAAAATAATCTATCCTAACACGCCTCTACTACAGTTTTCCTTATCCTAACATACAAGGAAATTAGCTACTCATGCTATTAACGATGCTAATAAAGACGATTGAACATATGACATTAGACATAATAAAATCGTAATTAATAAGCATGAACAGTAATAACGCAGCAGTCAAGAAGAGTAAACATTAATTAAAACAAAGGTTAAGAATAAAAGAGAGAAAAGAGTTTACAATCTTAGCAATCCGGCGTAAAGAACAATCCTTGTCGATAAACCCGAATGTAAACTAAAGATTAAAAAGTTCAGAAACTAATGTTTAATGCTAAGTGGTGAATGATAACCTAATGACAAAAATAAGAGTCTTATATAATGCATAACACGACTCTAAACCCTAATTAGACTGCGGACTTAAGGCCCGTGATAGGATCCACTCGATCGAGGGAAAATACCCTTCGATCGAGGTCTTTATTCTAGGAAATCAGTCGATCGAGTACTTATTCTACTCGATCGAGCAACTCTTCAGCGGCTACCACTCGATCGAGCACAGGACAACTCGTTCGAGCAACTCTTCACTTCAACTCTTCTCGATCGATCAATTATATAGTCGATCGAGGTCTTCTGGCCTATCATGCAGTGTTGGACATGGCTTTGGACTTGATTGCGAGCGGTTTCACCCTTCCCCATGCAAGAGCTTCTGTTCCGTTCCTTCCATTATCCTAAATGCATGCAAAGTGGACTGTTTTGGTTCAGTTTCCGCTACTACGCAGCTTGTACCTACAAAATAGTAATGAAAGTACAAAGTAGCCAAATAGGGGCATATAGTGATATAATATCACCTAAATGACATAGAAATGCGTGCATAAATGGACTAAAAAGTCTATATAAAATACACGCATCAACTGTTCTTGTGTGGGTAAGGATGTATGATATGCCTCTTAACTTTTAGGGAAAATGCTTATTAAAAATTGCGGGATTAATGGGAAAGGTTATTAAACTAGACAAGGCTACATAAGAGAAGGTGAGATTAAGTCATGCTCGAGGCATGGTTGAGTTCGAAATGGATCAGACATTACTGGATAAGATAAAGTTTCTGGATGGCAATGGGAAATTGGTAGTTGTGAATGTGGAATATGAGTGGAGACCAATTTCCTGCTCTAGTTGTAAGGGCATGGGGGCATGATCGCTCACAATGTAGAAAGGTGGTTTAAATGAGGGACAATATGAAAGGGATTGTTCCAAAGGCTAGAGAGGAGAAGCAGATTTGGAGACCAAAACAGGTTGAACACACAGAGGAGATTGCAACTACTATTATGCTTAATCCGGTAGGTTTCCCACCATTAGCCTCGGCTAGAACAACCCCCATTGTTAAAGCCACACCAATGAATCAGATAATCAAGATGAACAAGCAAGAAAGTATGGTGGGAGTTAGATTATCAGAGAAGTTTAGTACATATACTTTTCTGGATGCCTTCAATAATAATGCTACACCTAGTGCACAAGTTGAGGAAAGTGGGAAAGACCCTCCATATCCAAGACAAGATGCATAGTTGCAATGTAAATACTCAGAAAACACAACTTAATACCATGTACAAAGCTTAAGAACTCACAACTAGATTTGTTTCTATTCAAAGACTGAAATGCTAGAGAACTGAGGGCAGATAGTACTTAGCCAAAGCACAAAGTTAATGGACTAAGGGGGAGAGTCTAATCTCAGTACACAGCAAGAGATTATACCCTCAAGTCCCAGCACTAAGCAAAGGACAATCCTCAAGCACACAGCCAAGAGTTGAACAGAAACAGGGTTTCAGTTTTTGTGTTTACTTCAAATCTACCATTCATTCATTAGGAATAAGCCTTATATAGGAAATGAGGTTACATCTTACTCGTTCATTACATCCTAGGGCCACAATTGGCTTACAAAAGAAACAGAAATGACAGCTACATTGTTCAGAACTAAAGCAATAAAGTAGAAAATCAATTCTAATGAGATAATCTGACTTAATTGATTTGTTTAGGTTGATCTGGTGAAGGAGTGGACTTTCAGGCTTGGTTCTTGAGCCAAACTGGAGTGGGATGAGTGCCAAAGGTTCTGCTAAAAGACCCTCAAGCTGGTTTGTTCAAAATAGGAATGTCTGATAGTGACATTTGAACTACTGCAAAAAGGCTGAATTATGGACAGTTTGAGTTTGTCCCTAAGCTAACATTTGTTGTATGCATTTGCTGGAGAAAACCTGGACAAAGTTGTAGAGGACCCTCCGTAGGACTAAGATTGGCCATTGGTTAGGTTTGTTTGAGTGTGTAAGGCCCCCATGGACCCTGTTTAGAAGGACTGTGACTGACTGGTTGTGGCTGAGGGTTGTTGCTGTTGTGTTGGGTTTGTTTTGTTGTTGGCTGGTTGTTGTTTTGGCTAAGGCTTGGGAAATGGATGGCTAGGCATTGTTCTGGCTGGTGGGGTGTTGTTTTTGCTGGCACGCATGGGATGATGGTTACTTGGGCTGAATAAGGCATTGTCATAGCTAGTCATGGTGTTGGCTGTATTATTGTTGTTGTCTTGAATGATGGTGTTCTGTTTGTCTTGAGCTTGTGTCTTGCCTTGAACATGTACTCCTGTTGTAACCTCCCTTACCTGAAAAGGATTTGTCCTCAAATCTTCATCACCTTCATCATCTGATTCACCATGGTAGGGGCTCAGGTCTCCAACATTGAAGGTACCATGGACACCATAGCTTCCTAGTAAATCCACCTTGTAAGCATTAGGACCCAGCTTCTCCAATATTTCACATGGTCTATCAGCTCTTGGCATGAGCTTGTTTCTTCTCTTATCTGGAAATATCTTCTTTCTTAAATGCAACCATACAAGATCCCCTGCCTTGAACTCCCTTGTTTTCTTAGGCCCTTTGGATCTAGCGTTGTACAACTCATTGGATTTCTCAATCTCTTTCTTGACTTGCTCATGAATCTGTATCATTTGTTCAGCTCTTTTCTTTGCATCATAATTTGCTTTGCTTCCTTTGACTGGGGCCAGGTCTGTAGGCATGAGAGGGTTATTACCATAAACTGTTTCAAAAGGCCTTTTACCTGTGCTGCTAGAGGGGGCTCTGTTCAAGGCAAACTCAGCTTGTGCTAGTCTGAGATCCCAATCTTTCAAAGATTTAGAAACAATGCTCCTCAAGATCTTCCCCAATGTCCTGTTAGTGACTTCAGTCTGCCCATCAGTTTGGGGATGGTGAGAAGTACTAAACAGTAGTCTGGTCTTGAATAGTTTCCACAAGGTTCTCCAGAAGTGACTCATGAACTTTGTGTCTCTATCTGAGACAATGCTTCTAGGCACCCCATGTAGCTTGACAACCTCCTTGAAGTATAGTTCAGCCACCCCCAAAACATCTTCAATCTTCTTACAAGCAATAAAATGTGCCATTTTGCTGAACCTATCTACAACCACCATGATTGAGTCATTTCCCCTTTGTGTTCTTGGTAGTGCCACAATGAAATCCATGCTGAGATCCTCCCATGGTCTGTTTGGTACTGGCAATGGTGTGTAAGGGCCAGCCTGAAAGTGTGCTTTGACTAGCTGACAAGACCTGCACCTCTTGAGAGCATCTTGCACATCACTGAGCATCTTAGGCCAATAGAACTGATCCTGTAGTATCTTCTGTACTCCAAAGTGACCAGCAAGGGCATTGGAGTGAACTTCTTTGACCAGCAATCCCCTATAAGGTCCCTTAGGTACACATAGTTTATTTCCATAGAATAGGTAGCCTTCATGTGCTGTGTATCTGCTCCCTTTCTTAACTTGTCCTTCCTGATGCACCTCCCATTCATGCTTGAAGTCTGGATCTTCCTGATAGAGCTCTTTCATGAATTCAAACCCCAACACCCTTTGTTCCACGAAGGTTAACATCACAGATCTTCTAGACAGTGCATCAGCTACAATATTGTTCTTGCCCTCTATATATTTGCTGGAGAATGAGAAGGACTGCAAGAACTCTACCCATTTGGCATGTATGGGGTTGAGTTTATGCTGCTCATTGATGTACTTGAAGGCCTCATGATCAGAATGCAGCACAAATGGCTTGGGTTTTAAGTAGTGTCCCCAATGGTTCAATGCTCTTACAATGGCATAGAACACCTTGTCATATGTGGAGTAGTTAAGCTTAGCCCCATTTAACTTTTCACTGAAATATGCAACATGCTTCTTCTCTTGTGTGAGCACATCCCTTATGCCAAGGCCACTTGCATCACATTCAACCTCAAAGAGTTTGTTGAAATCTGGTAGAACCAGTATTGGAGACCTGCACAATAGTTCCTTGATCAAGTTGAAGGACTTATCAGCTTTATCACTCCACTTGAACTCTCCCTTCTTCATGCACTCAGTAATAGGGGCCATGATTGAACTAAACCCCTGTATGAACCTCCTGTAGAAAGAGGCCAGTCCATGAAAACTCCTAACATCAGTAACAGTTTGAGGAAGGGGTCATTCCTTGATGGCTTGAACTTTCTCAGGATCAACTGCTATCCCTTTCTTTGAAATGATAAACCCAAGGAAATAAACCTCAGGCTGCATGAAAGTGCATTTCTCTAACTTGCCATACAATTTGTTCCCCCTTACCACCTCAAACACTAGTCTCAGGTGCTGTACATGCTCTCCTTTAGTTGAACAGTAAATAAGGATATCATCAAAGTAAACCACCACACATTTGCCTAAGTATGGTCTCGGGACTTCTGTCATCAACCTCATGAAGGTACTAGGGGCATTAGACAACCCAAAAGGCATTACCAACCACTCATAGAGCCCATGTTTTGTTTTGAAAGCTGTTTTCCACTCATCTCCTGCTCTTATCCTTACTTGGTGATAGCCCTGCCTCAGATCAATCTTTGTGAACACTTGAGCCCCACTCAGCTCATCCAGAATATCATTAAGCCTAGGTATGGGGAACCTATACTTAATAGTGATGTTTTTGATGGCTCTACTGTCAATGCACATGCGCCAGGTCCCATCCTTCTTTGGTACAAGCAAGGCTGGTACAACACAAGGGCTGAGGGACTCCCTGACATAACCCTTGTTGCAGCTCACCTACTTGAAGCTGGAGCTCTTGTGTAGCCTTAGGATCACTCCTGTAAGCTGGCTTGTTGGGTAGAATAGCTCCAGGTACTAGGTCAATGTGGTGTTCTATTCCCCTAAGTGGTGGCAGTCCACTAAGGAGCTCAGAAGGAAATATATCACCATAAGCTTCTATAATGGACTTGAACTCCTCAGGTATATCAACCATACTTACCCCAATCTCCTTGGCAAGCAGTATGTACACAGGTTGTAATTAACTCAGTTCTTGCACTATTTCTGACTCACTTATCAACATGACTTCCTTGGAAGCCTCACTCAGGGGGGTGGGTTGATCTTTAAAGCAGAGGGTAGAGGTGCCAGGATGATTTTTTTCTTCCCAAATTTAAAATTGTAGGTGTTGTCCCTCCCATGGTGGATGGCATCCCTATCAAACTCCCATGGTCTCCCAAGCAAGAGCTGACAGGCATCCATAGGCAGAACATCACACAGACTTTCATCCACATATCCCTTACCAATTGAGAAAGGTACAACACATTGCTTATCCACCTTGATCTCAGCCCCTTTGTTCAACCATCTGCGTTTGTAAGGTAGGGGGTGGTCCTTGGTGGGTAGAGCTAGTTTGTCTATCAGGGTTTTGGAGGCCACATTAGTGCAACTTCCACCATCAATAATGAGGTTACACACCCTGCCCTTGATAGTACATCTGGTCCTAAAGATCTGATGTCTCTGGTCCTCTTCTAAGGGTTGAGGTTGAGTATGCATTACCCTCCATGTTACCAAACTTAACCCAGCATCAGGCTCTATCAACTCCTTACTAGCCTCTACCTCAAGCTCTTCCATTTCATCATCACAGACCAATAACTCATCCTCTCCCCAATGAATTACTTCTAGGGTGCTCAGAGCTCTTTTAGATGGACATTCTCTAGCAAAATGCCCATAGCCTTGACATTGAAAACACTTTTTGAGAGGGGTAGTCTTTCTTTGGCCTGCATCAACAGCCTTGCCTTTATCAAGGTTGACATGAGTCTTCACAGGTTCTCCTATCTTGACTCCTACAAAGGGTTTGAAGGTAGGGGTTCTGGCTGGTGTCTTAGGGGCACTGGCCTTTCCCTTCCCCAACTTTTCTACTCTTAAAGACAAGTTGACAGCTTCCTCAAAGGAGTATATATTCTGTAGCCTGACTTTACTAGCTATCCTCTCATCCAACCCTTCTAAGAACCTTGCTATCTTTTGCTCAGGTTTCTCAACAACCTCACATTGCAATGTGAGTTGTTCAAAGTCCCTTAGATAAGACTCTACAGGTCTTTGGTCTTGTTTCAGGTGAGTGAGCTTAATGAACATGTCCTGAGTGTTATCTCTAGATACAAACTTAGCCCTCATTTTCTTTTTCAGTTTGAGCCATGACTTAACATGTTCTTTCCCTTCCCTAACCCTCAAGGTTTTCATGTTTTCATACCACAATGAGGCATATCCTTTTAGTTTCATGATAGCAACCTTAAAATCCTTTCTATCAGTATATCCTTTAAACTCAAAGACTCTTTCTACAGACCTCAACCAATCTAGGAAATCATCAGGGTTCATGCTATCTAGAAAGTCAGGGATTTCTACCTTTATGTCTTTGTCATGGTGTCTGAGAAGACTTTGATCTGAGCCATCTGAGTCTGACATTTCAAATTGATCTACAGGTTGCCTCTTCCTTCCTCCACCTTGTGGGAAAGGTGCTCCTCTTCCTCGACCTCTGCCTCCCCTTATGTCATTGTTCTGTTGGCCTTAAAGAAGTTTATTGACAGATCTGGAGACTTCCATCACAGTTCTGACAAGACCTTAAACTGTGGTTCAAGACCTGTAATTCTCTCTTCACTCATGGTTGATTTTGTGTTTTTAATGTAGTTAGGTAAATGAACTCACAAACTAAAGCTCTGATAACCAATTGCAATGTAAATACTTAGAAAACACAACTTAACAACATGTACAAAGCTTAAGAACTCACAACTAGATTTGTTTCTATTCTAAGACTGAAATGCTAGAGATCTGAGGGCAGATAGTACTTAGCCAAAGCACAAAGCCAATGGACTAAGGGGGAGAGTCTAATCTCAGCACACAGCAAGAGATTATACCCTCAAGTCCCAGCACTAAGCAAAGGACAATCCTCAAGCACACAGCCAAGAGTTGAACAGAAATAGGGTTTCAGTTTTTGTGTTTACTACAAATCTACCATTCATTCATTAGGAATAAGCCTTATATAGGCAATGAGGTTACATCTTACTCGTTCATTACATCCTAGGGCCACAATTGGCTTACAAAAGATGTAAGTCCTAGACCTCTAATTAGACTCCTCTAATTAGTTCATTAAATTACATTAACTTAATGATTTAGGATCTAGTTATCATGCATGCAAATATAAAAGCATAAATATAAAGATAAGATGAATTTCCTTACAATGGAAATTTTCGGTCCAATATGGGCACAATAAGAACTCATTCTTATTGTTCTTGAGCATGTATTTAGTGGATGATCCTCCATAAAATAACCTCCAAAGTTGAAGGTCTCCTTCTTGTTGCACCCAAGATTAAACCCAAATAATCTAAACTTATTATTAACTAGATAATAAATGAAGATAAATACTACTAATATTATTGTCTTACTACTCTAGTAATACTTAGAGAATATTAGTATTTAGGAGAGTTGTAGAGAGAAGAGGTTTTAGTAAGAAGTATGGCAAAAACAAGTGAATAAATTAATTGAGAAAAATGAGCAACCATCATGCTCTTTAAGGAGCACATGGCCGGCACATCCAACACCAACAAGGGTTATTTTTCTCCTTATTTAATTCACATGCAAAAAGCTTGAGTGTGGGATGGAAATTGATAATGATCATGTGTCATAACATGTCATTATGAAATGGTGGAGTGTAGAATTGGTAGAGTAAAATCGCTAATGATTTTATCTACTCAAAACCGGTCCACTTATGTCCATAATGGACCATTTTGATTTTTGATATTTGTCTCACAAATACTTATTAATCATATGCTTAATTATCTTGTATAATTAAGTGTCAATTTGATCATATAACAATTATATGACTCAAATTAATAAGTAATATATATACTTAACTTTTAAGTGATATTTTACCATCATATCAATATATAATGGGTCCCACAATGTCTAGTTAATTTATTTTACAACTCTTTGTAAATATAATTAACTAATTATCTCTACCTCAAAATATATGCACAACCTCAACTAATTTAATGAATTAACGATTAATCATTAAATTAAATCTTGTTTAATCGTATTAAAATAAGACGTAAAATTTATTCAGTCAGTTATCGTATAATTGACTAATAAACTTAAGTGAAATGAGTTCGCAACTCAATTTCCAATAAATAACTCTCGTAACTAAACGTACATATCAAATATATGTAATGCTCTAATTAAACTGTATCGTATACAAATAATTAGTATTCTATTTGGGTCTCATCCTATAGGTGTGACCTAAAGGGATCAGTTGATTACCGCCATCATACGACAATAACGTCAAACTCTAGTCAGCCAAGCGTTACCGATTTACGTTAATCAACTGACGTGGAGTATCAAAATATACTAATAATGCCACGTATATTCCAAATGACATTTATTATATAAATGCACTATTGTGGATGACACTTACTCCAACAATCTCCCACTTGTCCGATACAAGTTGTGCATGTAGCAACACTATTGCGGAGGACTCCTCCTCCTACAATTTCTCCCACTTGTCTCGAGAAGTTGTGTGCTACCGATTCTCTTGTCTCTTTTGCGTCACATCCTCCCACTCATTGCAAGGTGTCTTACAGGTCGCACTTGCAATTGAAATTATAAATAGAGTGGTTTTCTCGATCTGGGAGAGTAACTGTCTGACCGGAAAATCTACCAGAGATCTCTTCCGAGCGTGGCCACGCATTTCCAGTTACTACTCCTCGAGTGGCCCGAAGATGTTAATACCCAACGTGGGTGGACAATTCCTGTTGAACCATCTTACACTGTATGATGCAGATCACCATGACCTAGAAGATGTCCATCGGCCTCCTTTCACGGCACGACCTAGGACAAAAACCAAAGTCAATCGGAAACTACACCGACTCAGGTAAATGGTCGCCAGTCTAAAGAATCGACTCATAGGAATAAAATAGAAATCCCCGCCACGACCAGGCTTCAACAATTTGATAAGGGACTCTATTATGGTCACTGCCCGACAGAGTGTCTCCAAGTCTGTATATGTAAACGACCAATCATCTCCATGACCCCATGGTGCTGAACCAACATCGATCAACTTACAATCTAGTCACTTCGAGACGTCACCTCAAATGAGTGACTAGGGACAAAACACTAAGTTCATCCTGTTCACTTGAATTGGGTTGAAACTTTTCTTTCAACCAATTCGGATAAACAAAGTATTAAAATTTAGTCAAACTAAATAAGAATTTTTAATGAAACTCTAACAATGAATGCGATTATCTAATGTTTGGAAAATTGATACGCTATCAATAATTTCATATCTCATAATCTCCAGCAATTCAGGTACATATTTCAATCTCCATTGAAATGACATGACGATCATGTTCAGCCAGCAAAAGGCATGGCTAATGGATTAGCAATACTTGCATCTTTCCCATCTTCGATTGCTATTTCTCTTTGTCTATGTAATCTCATATTACATAAAACTTTCTGAGTATGTGTCTAGGTTTGAATCTAGACTTAGGACTCTTGTCCTAAAGGTAGCTCCCACTGTTTTACCAGTATAATGGGATAGGATATACAGCTATATGAACTACTTCTAGTCCCTCCAATACTGTCGAATCCAAGCTACTTTCATATGCATCATCATATAACGCAATGTACTCTACTTCCGTTGTGAAATCCGCAATGATAAACTGCCTGGAACACTTCCAGCGGATACATGACATTTATATTTGAAAATGTCACTCCTACTTGGAACCTTTCCAATAGTCTTTTCTGCGTGGAACTCTTCCAACAGATAAATCTTCTATAAAACACAGTCAGTTCGTGATTTCAAATCACTTTGATCAGTTTGGAAACTGAAGTCTGTGTAAACTCTTACACACAACTCACTATAAACTCCAAACATATGGAACATATCTTTAGTCCTTCGCAAGTACTTAAGAATGTTCTTTATGGCTATCAAGTGACTCTCACTTGGATTTGATTGCAAATGATTCGTCATACTCAAAGCATGCGAAATGTCGGATTGAGTATACATCACAGCGTATATAATTGATCCCGCAGCGGAAGCAAAAAAGGAATCAATTTATCATGTGTTCAACTTCCTTGAACTAGTCAAAGATCTTATCAATATAAGAATTTTGACTCAACGCTAATATCCTTTTAGATTTATCTTCATAAATCCAGATATCTAAAAGATGTATTCTACTTCTCCAAAATATTCCATCATCTAAAATGATCAATATGTCTCCACATCACATTACTCCCACTAAACTTCATGTATAAACATAATTCCTCGAGATATCGAGAAATATTTTACAACATGATTGATACACTAATCCCAACTCTTTAGTGCTTACTTAAGACATCCTCTTAAGCTTGCAAATTAACTTAGGATAGTTAGGATCTACGAACCCACAGGTGAATATAAAATATACTACCTCTTCTAGAATCGTATTCAAGAAGGTGGTTCTTGAGATCCAATTGACATCATACTTATTATGATATGCTGTAATCACTAAGTATATTCGAATGGATCGAAGAATTAAGGTTGGTGCAAAACTCTTTGCCTAACCATTTATCTTTGAAAACATTTTAATGTTCATCCATGCAAATTTTGATCTTAAAAATTTACCAGTTCACATACCTGACCAACATGCATGGAGTCCATTACGAATTATTACGAATCGCATGACTCTAAGCCATAGCAAGAAGTTGGGACTAGAAACAGTCTTTTATAAGTCACAGATTAGAATTCATCACTATTAAGGAGTGATAAAATTTCACCTGACCTCTTAGGTTCCGAAGGAACAACTACTGAACAATCAATGAGGAAACTTTTTCCGGACCATATGTATGCTCAGTTTGTGGCTCTTGAAACATTTTCTCCCACTCTGTCTTATCAAGAAATAATCGTATTTTTATTGAAAGACAGCATTACGAGTCATAAACGCTTTGTTATCGTGGTCATTGTAGGATTATTGAGCACTTGTTTCATTTGGATAACTTATAAATTAGGTACGCTACCTACCCATATCGTATATGGAATGAAATCAGACTGTTTTAACTGTGTTTTAATATGGTGGGAAAAGAAATAGCAGACAAAAATATTAAGATCCCAAGGTTAGTCAAATGGCTCATTTTGACTTGACAAAGACAAAACCATATCGTATAAGGTTCGGTTTCTCTATTCAACAACACCTTATCTAATAATGCGTGTTAGAGAAGTTAACTCGTGAAACTATTTCACAATACTTTTGGTGAAAATCAAAGTCAATACTTAGATATTTTAGTTACGATTTGGTCGTAAGTCCTTGATCTAATACTCTTGGTGGTTAACTACTTCACATTGAAACTCTTTGAACTTTTCAAAGAAAATCTCATAGCACCTCATTAACTAGAATCAAATATAATATTTACTTAAATCGTTGGTAAATAAAGTGAAATAGTCATAACCATCTCTGGTTGTGTTTGTTATTTGACCACGCATATTCTTATGTAATAGGGCCAATAACTCACTAGTTCGATTTCATTTTAAATAAAAAAGGGCACGAATCATCTTGCCTTGAATACAAGATTCGCACGCACCATAAGATTCAAAATCAGATGGTTTAGGGATAGTTGTCAATACTAGCCTCTTAATGTGCTACACAATCCAGAACTAAGATTAGATTAGGGTCACCAATTTTGAGCCTTTACAATCTATATGACAAGTAATTACTAGTTTAGATCAAGAATATAATTACCTTTGATGGGTATGGGATAACCATTTACCAAGTATAGGCATAAAAAGATACAACTCTTGTTCTATTCACAAAAGTGAAACACTTGTGTCGTACACTAAAGTGGATTCTATATTCTTTATTTAGAGGTCATGTACATAACAACGTTTATTATAGTACACCTCTAAATCCAAAACTAAATTGATCACATTATAACTTTTATGTCTCTATAGAAATAAAACTAAAATAGTTATATTTCCCTTGTATGTCGACATTTAATCATGGTTAGTCGTCGTACGATTTATTATATGCATTGAAAACATTGATGAAAACCATAATAGGTATCTAATACCCAAAAATTGCATTTAGCAAAATAAATGTCGATCATATAGATATTATGGGTGAAAATAG